>SJYF01000373.1:5951233-5966173 GCA_006410515.1 Procapra przewalskii | reverse complement strand
AGAGTCCCGGGACACCTGTGCTTCGTTTCTGAGCACCCGAAGAGGAAGGGCTGCACGGAGGGAATTCCTAACACGGACTGTAGACTTGCTGTACTGCACTTGGGCCCTTCCCTTAAGGTGATCGACCCAACCTTACCGCTTTCACCCGCAGCTCTTGTTGCATCCCTCCTTGCACCGATATGACCTCTGACCCCTCAGTCATCTCCCTAAGTGCTTGATCAGGACAAGATCTCTGGGCACAGCCGCTTCCCTAAGAGTTTGTTCCCACAGGTAATTTGTCTTTTCAGAGTCCTTGAAGCTCTGAGACGCTGAAGCAGGTCTTCCGGTTGCACTGCTCGGGTGAAGGCGGAGCCAAGAAGCAGCTTCCACTGACAGCCCCCATGTCTTGGGCTCTCAAGATAAGGCATGACTTCCGAGTGGTGATGGCCTGGCACCAACTATAAGGACTGCTTTTCCTAGGTCCTGAGGTTCCGGAGATAGGTTGTTCTCATAAAGCCTATGAAGTTCTTAAAAAGTCAGTAATTCTCAAAGAGTTATTCCTCGCAATAGAGAGAAAGAGAGAGAGACAGAGAAGATAGATAGATGGATGGATAGATAGATAAAGATATTCAGATGCATACACATCCAGGGTACTTCCTATCTCTCATTTCACTGATCTAAACTCTAAGCTGTCCAGTATAAAAACACAGTCTTATTCCTTAGAGAGAGATGGCAGACGACAGTCACGGAATCTGCCTTCTTTGTGATTGCTCACTGCAGCTGAGAACATTTCTTGGTGCTTATTTTTCTTATGAAGAGAAACATTCCCTTCTCTAGGACACTCATGAACACAGAGCACTTTCCAACCTTTATTATCTTCAGCTGTCAGATACAGAGAAGACGCGGAGGTTTAGTTACTGAGATATCTGATACCCATCTTTCTCCAAGCCTCATTACATGGGCTCCTGACTCTCCAGAAAGATTTAGAACAGTAATTGCTGCTGCTGTTGCTGAGTCGCTTCAGTCGTGTCCGACTCTGTGCGACCCCATAGACCGCAGCCCACCAGGCTCCCCCGTCCCTGGGCTTCTCCAGGCAAGAACACTGGAGTGGGTTGCCATTTCCTTCTCCAATGCATGAAAGTGAAAAGAAAAAGTGAAGTCCCTCAGTCATGTCAGACTCTTAGCGACCCCGTGGACTGCAGCCCACCAGGCTCCTCCATCCATGGGATTTTCCAGGCAAGAGTACTGGAGTGGGGTGCCACTGCCTTCTCCAGAACAGTAATTACATCATGGTTATTTAAAATGTGTGTTACCCTTAGACAGTATCTATATCTTTGTCATAAATAAGCCATTTGTTGACCCAAATGGTTTCTAGACTCTATCCTGATAGAATTAGCCATTTGACCTTATGTTATGTTGTTTCTTATATGCTTTTTAACATTCAAACAAACCATTTTCATGTGTATGAATGTAAAACAGTTTCTTGCATATGCAGAAGTATGTTTGACTGAGCTTTAAGAGAGTCATTTTCCAGATTCTTCAACCCCACGAGCTCTTTCCTAAGCTTGATGTGCCTGAGTGCTTTGTGGTTAACTGTTTCTTGTTCTCCTCTCCCAGTTCACAGTTGTGCTTCCCTCACCTAACAGAAGGGAGGCAGACTTCCCACTCATCCCCTCTTCCCATGATGCCTGGCTCTGAGATGCGCAAGCCTTCAGGCACCAAATCCAGGTGTGATCTCTAATTTCCACTTCCAAGGAAGAGTCCTAGGAAAGCAAAGAGAAACTTCAGTGAGAAACGTTGAACTGAAAAACCATATTTAGCCAGGTACACTAAGGCCCTGTCTATCTAGCTAGCTAGCCAGTTCCTGTTTATCCATGATCTATCCATCATCTATCTTAGATAGATCAAATCAGTCAATCTTCAAGGAAATCAACCCTGAATATTTATTGGAAGGACTGATGCTGAAGCTGAAACTCCAATACTTTGGCCATCACTCACTGGGAAAGACCCTGATGATGGGAAAGATTGAGGGCAGGAGAAGGGGATGACAGAGGATGAGATGGTTGGATGGCATCACCAACTCAATGGACACGAGTTTGAGCAAACTCTGCAAGATACTGAAGGACAGGGAAGCCTGGCATGCTGCAGTCCATGAGGTCACAAAGAACCAGACCTGACTGAGCAATTGAACAGTAACAATAATCATCAATCTTGAAAATAGAACTCAGAAGTGTAAAGCTATTGTATGCTGCTGCTGCTAAGTCACTTCGTCGTGTCCGACTCTGTGTGACCCCATAGACGGCAGCCCACCAGACTCCCCCATCCCTGGGATTCTCCAGGCAAGAACACTGAAGTGGGTTGCCATTTCCTTCTCCAATGCATGAAAGTGAAAAGTGAAACTGAAGTCGCTCAGTCGTGTCAGACTCTTAGCGACCCCATGGACTGCAGCCCACCAGGCTCCTCCATCCATGGGATTTTCCAGGCAAGAGTACTGGAGTGGGGTGCCATTGCCTTCTCCAAAGCTATTGTATAGGTATCTATTATCATGCTTATTTGAAATAAAACATGAAGTCAGAGTATCTTCTTGAAGGAGATAACTCTGACTTGGTAAACATGAGAAGAAAACTTCACATGAATCTGTATGTGCAGAGGACATTTTCCTTTAAGGAATGAGGTAAACTTGCATCTCCAACTGTTTGGTAAAAATAGATTTAATCTTCGTGTGTGTGTGTGTGTGTGTGTGTGTGTGCACATGCATGCACACATGCTCAGTCGTGTCTGACTCTTTTCAACCCCGTGGACTGTAGTCCAGCAGGCTCCTTTGTCCATGGGGTTTTCCTGTCAAGAATACCAGAGTGGGTTGCCATTTCCTTCTCCAGGGGATCTTCCCTACCCAGAGATCAAACCTGCATCTCCTGCATTGCAGGCCTATTCTTTATCAACTGAGCCACCTGGGAATCCCCTTAATTCTCAAACACGGACATAATACAATAAAAACATATTCTTTGCAGATATGTGAAAGTATATTAACAAATTTTGATCTTTTTATAAAAATGGTCCAGTGGTCAATAGTTGTTTTTTTTTTTTAATTCCTTTAGAAGCTATGCAAGGCTCTGGAGTAGAAGATAATCCAATTTATTTTTTTTTTTTTTACAAATGACAGAGGCCAAGCAAAAATAATACATTGAATTCTTCTTTGTGAAAGAAAGCCAGACGTTTGAGTAATTAAATTTGTTCATCTCGTTTTTGTCTTTGCTGAATTCCTAATAATGAAACTCTAGTGCCACCTATGAATCAAAGAAACTAACTGTGTTTGTCAGAGCTCTCCAGAGAAGAAACAGAACCGACAGGGTGGGGACAGGGTTGGGGGGAGTAGGGGAGCTGCAGAGACTGAGATAGGCAGAGATAGAAAGAGACAAAGAGAGACTGAGACAGCTTTACTCAATCTACCAAGTTAGATGTTTATACCAAGAAAAACCAAATATCTGGGTGCCCCACAGCCCAGTCAGCATGTACAAGTAACCATCATATTAACTATATTATACCTTGACATATTTTATCACTGAGTATCGGGGAAAACCCTGAGTAAATATCAGGAGAACTGAGGTTTGGTTACAGCTTCATCAATTATGAACTGATGACTTTATGTCATTACTGAAGGTTTCTGAGCCTGGGTTTCTTCATCTATAAAAGGTATAAAATAGTTATCTTTTCTACCCTGTCAGGATGTTATATAGAGTTTGTGTGTAAATCTAAAATTGCTTTGTAAATTCCATTATAAAATGAATGATAGATTGATCATTGAGGACCTATACCAATGAGTTCCGAAGGATTGATGTTTTTGAACTGTGGTGTTGGAGGACTCTTGAGAGTCCCTTGGACTGCAAGGAGATCCAACCAGTCCATCCTAAAGGAAATCAGTCCTGAATAGTCATTGGAAAGATTGATGCTCAAGCTGAAACTCCAGTACTTAGGCCACCTGATGTGAAGAACTGACTCATTTGAAAAGACCCTGCTACTGAGAAAGATTGAAGGTGGAAGGAGAAGGGGATGACAGGGGATGAGATGGCTGGATGGCGTCACTGACTCAATGGACATGAGTTTGAGTGAACTCTGGATGTTGGTGATGGACAGGGAGGCCTGGTGTGCTGCAGTCCATGGGGTCGCATAGTCGGATCCGGCTGAGCGACTGCACTGCACTCGTGAGGGCACAGTCTGCATGTTAACAGCCCACAGGCAAGGGGGGTTTATCATGTTTTCATACCACAAAGCTTTCTTTGTGGATGAGATGCAGCTGAACAAAAACAGTCAACTGATGGTCATTTTTTACATATTGTTGGTAATTTTTTTTGCTCTGAATTTTCTTGTTTTCTCTTTCTTTTTCATGATAGGAGCATTTATTTCCTCAGGAATGAATTTTTCTCTTAATGACTATAGGATGAGACTCTTAAATATATCAGTGTGCAGGCAGGAGGTGCAATTCAGGTAACGGATGATCCCAGAGTCCCAAATCTTCACGAAGTTCCATCAACACAAGTGCCCCACGAATCCAGAACATATTTTTCACATAATTTCTCTAATACATTAGTTTTATCTCTTTGGGAGCTGGACAGTGGACATGAAGGCCAAAAGTTGGGCAAATAACTGGTGCTGATCCATGAGGAAAAGCAGCAATGGAGAGATGCCCTGTGGCCACCAAGAGGAGCGCCACCCTCTGTATGGCCCCCACAGACATTAAAAATGGGGTGCGAACGTCTTCTACATGATATTGGTTTTATTGTCTGTGCCTTGTGCTATTTGTCCTTTTAACTCAACAAAATCTTTCTTCTTGTGAGTTCATTCATTCTGCATGGTTTAATGAGCTCTGTACTAATGTCACAGTCAAGACATCACTCACTGCTTTGAACAGTGAGGGGTAAAGGTGGAAAATAATTAGTATCTATTTTCAGTCTCGAGGTCTATCACTGTCAATAGGAAAGAGAGGGGAGCAGAAAGACAGTAATGAGGAGAGGACTTTGCCCAGCAGGACACAGACTTAATTACCCAAGGCTAATCTGAAAAGAGTGGGAAAATGGACTCAAGAATAAAAGAACCTGTTCACACTCATATGCCTATGTTTTTCAGTCACTAAGCTCATCTTATCAGAAGTTTTGTCTCAACCCTTTAAAAAACCAACCTAGTTAATTTTAATGGAGATGCTGTGTACTCAAAGCCCAAAATCAGGTACACAATCATTTACTCATATTTAATGAAGTCATTCACTCACTAATACAAAATGGTGATGCTAAACAATGAAAATGCAATTAAATGGAGGAGAACAACTTGTGAATAAACATCCTTGCAGCAATAACATCAGCTTTCTCCTTACTTTGCCAAGAAGTCCCAGATGTCACTTTCAAACAAGTGCATTTTTTTAAGTAGCCAATTGTGTGACTCCTTAAAGGAATTACATAAAGTTGGGACCATAGACTAACAGGCAGATTCAAAGCCCTGAATATATTCCAGGTAGCCCTGAACCTTCGGGAGAAGTATAAGTGACGCTCTGTTAACTCCAAAGAGCAGAAACAGTGATTTAAACAGTTCATATGAGCATTACCCAGAGATTTGTGATCATATTTGTATTTTTTCTGAGCAACACCCATGTGAATAGGTCTCAACTCAACTCACTACCAAAATGAAAAAGTAGTCACTGATCATGTTATCTCAGTGGCCCAGGCTCTATGAAATCCAAAAATTCCTCAAGGTTTCTTTTCATCTCAGTTCTAGACCCTGAAAACTTCATCACAGCCCCTCCTTGTGTATGTAGACATCTTTATTAAGAATATGCTGGTACTGGACTTTCCTGGCGGTACAGTAGAAACAGTGTCTGATTTTATTTTGGGGGGCTCCAAAATCACTGCAGATGGTGGCTGCAGCCATGAAATTAAAAGACACTTACTCCTTGGAAGGAAAGTTATGACCAACCTAGACAGCATATTAAAAAGCAGAGACATTACTTTGCCAACAAAGGCCCGTCTAGTCAAACCTATGGTTTTTCCAGTAGTCTTGTAAGGATGTGAGAGTTGGACTGTAAAGAAATCTGAGCACCGAAGAATTGATACTTCTGAACTGTGCTGTTGGAGAAGACTTTTGAGAGTCCCTTGGACTGCAAGGAAATCCTACCAGTCCTAAAGGAGATCAGTCCTGGGTGTTCATTGGAAGGACTGATGCTGAAGCTGAAACTCCAATACTTTGACCACCTGATGTGAAGAACTGACTCATTTGAAAAGACCCTGATACTGGGAAAGATTGAGGGCAGGCAGAGAAAGGGATGACAGGATGAGATGGTTGTATGGCATCACTGACACAATGGACATGAGCTTGAGTAAACTCTAGGAGTTGGTGATGGACAGGGAGACCAGCCATGCTGCAGTCCATGGGGTCACAAAGAGTCAGACATGACTGAGTGACTAAACGGAAAACTGAACTGACAGTGGATAAGAATCTGCCTGCCAATGCAAGGGACACAGGTTTGCTCCCTGGTCCCGGAAGATCCCACATGGCTCAGAGCAGCTAAGCCCATGCACCATAACATCTGAGCCCACGTGCCGCAACTACAGAAGCCCACGCACTCAGAGCCCACGCTCTGCAACAAGAGGGGCCCCTGCAGTGAGAAGCCAGTAGAAAGCGGCCCGTGCGCGCCCCAACCAGAGGAGGCCTGCATACAGCAACAGAGGCTCAGTGCAACCACAAACAAACCAAGTGAGAAAGAATATGCCGGCACAACATGTGCATAAGTGGTGTGGAAACGTGCAGCAGACATGTCCACAGTGCGCTGTGCATTTGTGTGATGGACAGACGTAACGTGCAGATGCAGTCAAGTCACCTGGTGGGAGCCTCAGAAATCATATTGATTCCTGCACCGGGTCATGCTCTTCGGGGCCATCTTGGCACGTGTTTGTGGGCGTGGCTTACCTCGAGCTTGTGTAGGACCAGCACAGAAATGCGAAGGCCTTTTAGTGTCTTTTAGCAGAGCATTTGCTCAGGAGCATTTACTTGGTGAATCCTTATCTATTACATTGTTATCGTTTAGTTGCTAAGTTTTGCCTGACTCTCTGTGGCCCCATGGACTGTAGCACTCCAGGCTCCTCTGTCCATGGGATTTCCCAGGCAAGATTACTGGAGTGGGTCACCATTTCCTCCTCCAGGGTATCTTCCTGACCCAGGGATCAAACCTGCATCTCCTGCATTGCAGGTGGATTCTTTACCACTGAGCCACCAGGGAAGCCCATCTGCTACACTCAGTATCATTAATTCAAACATAAATGTCTAGCTTTATGAGTGTGTTTGGTTGGACATTTTATACATTTTAGCCCCTGAAAACACATTTCTGTCTCTTGACAACAGTAGATTTCAACTGTAGACCATGTGGAAACTCCGTCTTACCCATGGATTCTGGCTTTCAGCATAGAAAGAAAGAAACTGCGGTTGCTCAGTCACGTCTGACTTTGCAGCCACATGGACTGTAACCTACTCGGCTCCTCAGTCCATGGAATTTTTTAGGCAAGAGTACTGGAGGGGGTTGCCATTTCCTTCTCCAGGGGATCTTCCCAACCCAGGGATTGAGCCTGGGTCTTCTGCACTGCAGGCAGACACATTACTCTCTGAGCCACCGGCATACACTTGTTCTTATCGGGTGAACTGACACTTGGAAGTTTCTTCTCCCTGCCCCTTGCTTCGTGGTTCTAATTCCAGTTTCCTGGTAATACGTCTACCTTAACATAGAGCACCACTTGCTGGGCCTTGCTTGTAATGGGTTTTAATGGGTTCTCTTTCTGATACAGTAGTGGATAAGATGATAGGATTTCACATTAAGGAGACCAAGGTTTGAATCTTAACTTTCAAACACGACTTTTCGACCATTGATAAATCACTTGGGTTTTTCAAGTCTTTGTTTATTCAAGTGCAGAATGTTGATACTACTGCACACGTATAAGTTTATTTTATGAGTCAAAAGGAAAAATGGAACTGAGAATTTCAGCCTTACAGAAACATAAATGGTGTTCAAGCAGTAACTTCATCAGTACTACGTAATTATCTCCTTGTTTATTAATTACTCTGTGAATTGTTCATTCATTAAGATTTCTTTCTAATATTAGGAATACAGGGAAGGGAGAACTTAGGACACTCGGAGATTATCTCTCACTTTGATGAGAACATTGCATTTTAATCTTTTACCGATAGAAATTTTAAGAGAAACTCTTGGACATTCTGACCCATGATGTAGTGATACTTTAGCCCTGTCAACAACCAGCACTCAGTAGCTGAGGATAAGGGTCTCAGTTTTGAGGAAGTCTTGCTGGCCGTGATGCCACGATGCTCACCGCCACCAGTCATGGAAACCCGAGCTTCTTAGCCTCACCTGAGTCAGAAGGCACTGGGGCCTCATTCTCGTTTTCCTGTAATTCCCCCTAAAAAGATATTTCAGACACTTCTTTCCTCTAATCATCCACACCTGCTTAGAGACACCCCCTGTCTCTATCTGTCTACATCAGCACGATCACATAAAGAGAATGGGTTTTGTTTCTCACCGATTTTTACCCCCTTAGGGGTAATATCGCTGGTTGGCGTGGTCAGTCTCTCTGCAAGACAGAGCACCTTTGAACGACCTGTGGCTAGAGGGAGAACTGGACCACAGTGAGTGCAGAGCTCACTCTGTAAGGAGCCCCGGATAGTTCAGGGAGATGTTAGACACCAGGCTTGGCAGAAGGGAGAGACGCAAACAGTAAGCACATCCCGTGGCTCATCTGTTGTGTCTGGGAACAGTGGTGCTTTGTCACAAGGCAACTTTACAAAAATATTTAAAGACAAATGATAAGGTTTTGGAGTAGAATATTGACATTATTAGAATGAACGAAGGTTATCTGTTGAGCTAGGGGGGATAGACTGGAGAGTAAAGATTATTTAAGGGGCTCTGGCAATAATGTGTGTGAGAAATACAGAATAATCTAACAAGGTTTATGGCAATAAGATAAAAGAAAAGGAAAAATTATCAAAATTGCATAAAATAGGCTGGAGATGGGCCAGAAGATGATTCAGAGGTTGGAACATGGATCTGGATACCTAAGAAAAATGTGTGTCATTCACATAATAAGGAAAATCAGTAAGACTATCCAGTTTAAGAAAGAAAGTCACACATTTTAGCTGTTGTCTATTGATAAATTTATTTGTTGGACTCAGCCACTCCATACATTTACATGTAATGGTATATGCTTATCTGTGCTTTCCTGGTGACTCAGGGGTTTAAAGAACCCACTTGCCAGTGCAAGAGACATATGTTTGATCCCTAGAGCAGTAAGATCCCCTGGAGAAGGAAATGACAACCCATTCCTGTATTCTTTTTTTATTTTTCCTTGTAAGCAGTTTATTTTTTTTAATTTATTTTAATTGGAGGCTAATTACCTAATTACTTTACAATATGGGGTGGGTTTTGCCATATATTGACATGAATCCACTAAGGGTGTACATGTGTCCCCCATCCTGAACCCCCTCCCTCTTCCCGCCCCATCCCACCCCTCAGGGTCATCCCAGTGCACCAGCCCCGAGCACCCTGTCTCGTGCATCAAACCTGGACTGGCGTTCTGTTTCACATATGGTAATATGCATGTTTCAATGCTATTCTCTCAAATCATCCCACCCTCAACTTCTTCCACAGAGTCCAAAAGTCTGTTCTATACGTCTGTGTCTCTTTTGCTGTCTTGCACATAGGGTCATCATTACCATCTTTCTAAATTCCATACCTATGCGTTAATATACTATATTGGTGTTTTTCTTTCTGACTTACTTTGCTTTGTATAATAGCCTCCAGTTTCATCCATCTCATTAGAACTGACCCAAGTGTGTTCTTTTTAATAGTTGAGTAATACTCCATTGTGTATATGTACCACAGCTTTCTTATCCATTCATCTGCTGATGGACATCTAGATTGCTTTGATGTCCTGGCTATTGTAAACAGTGCTGTGATGAACATTGGGGTACCTGTGTCTCTTTCAGTTCTGGTTTCCTCAGTGTGTATGCCCAGCAGTGGGATTGCTGGGTCGTATGGCAGTTCTATTTCCAGTTTTTTAAGCAATCTCCACACTGTTCTCCATAGTGGCTGTACTAGTTTGCATTCCCACCAACAGTGTAAGAGGGTTCCCTTTTGTCCACACCCTCTCCAGCATATATTGCTTGTAGACTTTTGGATCGCAGCCATTCTGACTGGTGTGAAATGGTACCCCATTGTGGTCTTGATTTGCATTTCTCTGATATTGAGTGATGATGAGCATCTTTTCATGTATTTGTTAGCCATCTGTATGTCTTCTTTGGAGAAATGTCTGTTTAGTTCTTTGGCCCAGTTTTTGATTGGGTCATTTCTTTTTCTGGAACCGAGCTGCAGGAGTTCCTTGCATATTTTTGAGATTAGGTGTTTGTCAGTTGCTTTATTTGCTATTGTTTTCTCCCATTCTGAAGGCTGTCTTTTCACCTTGCTTATAGTTTCCTTAGTTGTGCAAAAGCTTTTAAGTTTAATTAGGTTCCACTTGTTTATTTTTGCTTTTATTTCCATTACTCTGGGAGGTGGGTCATAGAGGCTCCTGCTGTGATTTACATGAGAGCCACTCCAGTATTCTTGTCTGGAGAATCCCATGGACAGAGGAGCCTGGTGGGCTACAGTCCATGGAATCGCAAAAGAGTTGGACATAATTCAGTGACTAAACAACAACAACATATGCTTACTCCATAAAGATCATATTTTTCACTCAAAATAAATGCATTTAATTGTTTTAACCACTGAGACTTAAAAGATTAGCAATCTAAAATAATTTGTCCTATAAAAATAGGTATTCTATTGTCATTTGAAATGTGGTCTTTTCACACACATTTTCATAACAGAAGGTGTTGTCAAGTGTTGGTGGAGTTGTGTTTGAAGCTGTCAGGATTGCTAACTTTTTTTCCTGAACACAGGATGTTTCCTTCCGCATACTGATAATAATCTCAGGAATCCCAGCAGGCTGAAGAAAACTGTATCCCACCACTGTGCCTTCAGTGAAAAGTAGGTCCTATGAGAATCACTGATAGAAGTTAAAAAGGAACATTCCAAATCAAAAGATGAGCATCACAGACACGGTGGGCACATGAAAAGCCCAATCCTAGAGACATTTGTGAAGCGAGAATATCCCCTACTATATTAATAAACAAGAAAAATCACAGCTATTAGCAATTTCTGGCCTCCAGATGTGAATGAGGGCTCCCAAAACTGCGATCCAGTGGATGCTGCCACCTGCCATGGTGATTGCTGAGTAGCTGGGGGAATACAAGAAGCAAGGGGAGCAAGGAAACAGAATTTGGCCCCAGGTAGCTGAGCTGCGCATGAAAAGAATGAATTCAGTGAGCCCGAGGCTTGTACCTTCCCATTCATAGAATGCTAAATTCCTTAGCTTGATACCTGATCTTTGATATTCAGACAGTCTGCTCCCTTTGTTGCAAAATTTTATATAGCCTCACTTCCCCTCCTGCCTCCTTGGAGCAGTTTTCTCTGAGCTTCTCCACAGTTCAAAATCCTAGACATTTCCACCTAAATAAAATAACGCTATACTTTGGCCACCTGATGTGAAGAGCTGACTCATTAGAAAAGACCCTGATACTGGGAAAGACTGAAGGCAGAAGGAGAAGGGGACGACAGAGGATGAGATGGCTGGATGGCATCACCAATGGTCATGAGTCTGGGCAAGCTCCATGGTAAAGGACAGGGAAACCTGGCGTGCTGCAGGTCTGTGAGGTCACAAAGAGTTGGAAACGACCGAGCGACTGAACAATGACTATCTTCAGGTTGTTGGCTATGTTTTTTAGATGACACATTCTTCATTCTCAGAACTTTCCAATGTGTCCTCAGGATCTATTCTGTTATTGTTGCAGGAAAGGGGACCTCTTCCAGGGCCCGAAACTGGGCTTTTCTCTAACACTTGGAAATGAATTTTCTGAGGAGACACATCTGCTGACAAAGCAAGAGATTTTATCTGGAAAGGGCACCCGGGTGGAGAGCAGTAGGGTAAGAGAATCTAGGAGAACAGCTCTGCCGCGTGGCTCGAAGTCTTGGGTTTTATGGTGATGGGATTAGTTTCCAGGCGGTCTTTGGCCAATCATTCTAATTCAGTCTTTCCTGGTGGCACACGCATCGCTCAGCCAAGATGGGTGCTAAGGAGCGGGATTCTGGGAAGTAGACGGACACATGGTGTCTCCTTTCAACCTTTCCCAAACTTTTTGAGTTAGTGGTGGCTCATTAGTTCCATATTCCTTATCAGGATCTCCTGTCATAAAACAGCTCATGCAAATGGTTACTATGGTGCCTGGCCAGGGCGGGCAGTTTCAATCAGTGTGCTTCCCCTAGCATTATCATGAAGAGTCCTGAATAACAAGTAAGAGGTAAGTTACAGTGCTCCTGTTGATGTCATTACTCTGGGTTTCTTTGCTATAATCATAATTTTTTTCACTATGGATCTATCCAGTTGTATTTATTCAAATAAAAATCGGGATCCAGTTTAATGAGGGTATTACTACAGGGAGGTAAGCTCCCTAGGGGAAGTTGAAGCAATTCAAAGGCAGCCACTCCCAGAGCCAGAGTTGAAAAACCTGATGTGCGATGCGGAGGCTAAAATAAAAAAATAGCGTACACATCTTAGTTCAGCGAACACATCTGCTAGGGATTTGTTCATTAATTATCCGGACTCCAAATGCATTGTGGTGTCACAGATCCACGTGAGTTCTTTGGGTTCTCAATTGTTAAACCCACCACATGAGTAGAGACTGAATTTTCAAGATGGCTCTTTGTGTTACACGTTTCAGCAAGACACGCACCAGATGTCTTTGGCCTTGCTCATAGAATGGAATTCCAATCTGTTCATCCTGGCAGGGAGATTCCCCCATCAGGTGCAAAGAACTGAAGCAACTCAAGAAAACAAGGAAACTGTGACTCTTCCTGCTGCTGCTGCTGCTAAGTCGCTTCAGTCATGTCCGACTCTGTGTGACCCCATAGACAGCAGCCCACCAGGCTCCCCCAGCCCTGGGATTCTCCAGGCAAGAACACTGGAGTGGGTTGCCATTTTCTTCTCCAATGCATGGAAGTGAAAAGTTAAAGTGAAGTCACTCAGTCGTTTCTGACTCTTAGCGACCTCATGGACTGCAGCCTACCAGGCTCCTTTGTCCATGGGATTTTCCAGGCAATAGTACTGGAGCAGGGTGCCATTGCCTTCTCCTACTCGCCCAATACTTTCTCTGGGAGCCAAGACTTGCCCAGCTTCTGACCTTTGTGATGAGATTTTTATGTGCTGAACAATTACACATATAAATATGTCTTATCATGAGCTGGAAACAATAAAAATATCCTATGATAGCAAAACCCTAGGTAAGCTTACCACAATCCTGTCAGATAGAATTTACATTCCTTTTTTACTTCTATTGAGATAGAGGCCTCATGTAAAATTTACAAATATTTTTTACTGTTTCCATGTGTATTAAGTCAAAGTAAAAAAGCAAGCACTATTTTCTCTCACTGAAACTCCCATATTTAAATACTAGCAAAGGAAATTCACATGGACATTCAGTAATGGCGAAGACTATTGTTCTTAGAAAAAGTGCTGTGATGAGGCTGTATGTCACAAAATGTTTAGCATTCTGTCCTAGAATTATGATTGTAATTTCCCAGTATACTTCAAATTAAGAAGCTAGATTTCATTTCAGTTCAACTATTTTTTATCCTTGGAGGGCATATATTTTATACTAAGTCTAGAGTGCCTAGGCTTCCTTGTTGGCTCAGACGGTAAAGAATCTGCTTGCAGTGCGGGAGACCCAGATTAGATTCCTGGGTCAGGAAGATCTCCCAGAGGAGGGCATGGCAACCCACTCTAGTATTCTTGCCTGGAGAATTCCATGGACAGAGGAGCCTGGCAGGCTACAGTCCATAGCGTCGAAAAGAGTTGGACACGACTGTGTGACTAACATTTTCACTTTGATGCTAGAGTGCCTAACAGAGCTTTGCACATAGCAACAAAGCAATCAAAATTGAAATAAAATTGAAAGCCCTACATTAGGTGAGATAATGGCTAAGACTGGTTCCAAATAGGAAAAGGAGTACGTCAAGGCTGTCTATTGTCACCCTGCTTATTTAAATTATATGCAAAATACATCATGAGAAAAGCTGGGCTGGAAGAAGCACAAGTTGGAATCAAGATTGCAAGGAGAAATATCAATAACCTCAGATATGCAGATGACACCACCCTTATGGCAGAAAGTGAAGAACTAAAGAGCCTCTTGATGAAAGTGAAAGAGGAGACTGAAAAAATTGGCTTAAAGCTCAACATCCAGAAAACTAAGATCATGGCATCTAGTCCCATCACTTCACTGGAAGGACTGATGTTGAAGCTGAAACTCCAATACTTTGACCACCTGATGCCAAGAACTGGCTCATTGGAAAAGACCCTGATCCTGGGAAAGAGTGCAAGCAGGAGGAGAAGGGGATGACAGAGGATGAAATGGTTGGATGGCATCACCGACTCAATGGACATGAGTCTGAGCAAACTCTGGGAGTAGGTGATGGACAGGGCAGCCTGGCGTGCTGCAGTCCACGGGGTCACAAAGAGACAGACACAAAGAGTGACTGAACTGAACTGGTGACTCTAAACAGCAGCAGTGGATTCGCTCACAGCTCTGGAGGCAGAAGTCTGCAGGCAGTGTGTCAGAGGGCTGGCTCCTCCCTGATGTTCTGAGGGAGACTCTCTCAGTGGCTGCCTGGTGAAGCCTCAGTTCAGTTCAGTAGCTCAGTCGTGTCCGACTCTTTGCAACCCTGTGAATCGCAGCACACCAGGCCTCCCTGTCCATCACCAGCTCCCGGAGTTCACTCAGACTCACATCCATTGAGTCTGTGATGCCATCCAGCCATCTCATCCT
>SJYF01000373.1:5917306-5942738 GCA_006410515.1 Procapra przewalskii | reverse complement strand
GTATGCAGGTCAGGAAGCAACAGTTAGAACTGGACATGGAACAACAGACTGGTTCCAAATAGGAAAAGGAGTACGTCAAGGCTGTATATTGTCAGCCTGCTTCTTTAACTTATACGCAGAGTACATCATGAGAAACGCTGAGCTGGAAGAAGCACAAGCTGGAATCAAGATTGCTGGGAGAAATATCAATAACCTCAGATATGCAGATGACACCACCCTTATGGCAGAAAGTGAAGAGGACCTAAAAAGCCTCTTGATGAAAGTGAAAGAGAACAGTGAAAAAGTTGGCTTAAAGCTCAACATTCAGAAAACTAAGATCATGGCATCCAGTCCATCACTTCATGGGAAATAGATGGAGAAACAGTGCAAACAGTGTCAGACTTTATTTTTTTCAGCTCCAAAATCACTGCGGATGGTGACTGTAGCCATGAAATTAGAAGACGCTTACTCCTTGGAAGAAAAGTTATGACCAACCTAGATAGCATATTCAAAAGCAGAGACATTAATTTGCCAACTAAAGTCCATCTAGTCATGGCTATGGTTTTTCCAGTGGTCATGTATGGATGGAAGAGTTGGACTGTGATGAAAGCTGAGCGCCGAAGAATTGATGCTTTTGAACTGTGGTGTTGGAGAAGACTCTTGTGAGTCCCTTGGACTGCAAGGAGATCCAACCAGTCCATTCTGAAGGAGATTAACCCTGGCATTTCTTTGGAAGGAATGATGCCAAAGCTGAAACTCCAGTACTTTGGCCACCTCATGAGAAGAGTTGACTCACTGGAAAAGACTCTGATGCTGGGAAGGACTGGGGGCAGGAGGAGAAGGGGACGACGGAGGATGAGATGGCTGGTTGGCATCACAGACTCGATGGACGTGAGTCTGAGTGAACTCTGATAGATGGTGATGAACAGGGAGGCCTGGTGTGCTGCGATTCATGGGGTCACGAAGAGTCGGACACGACTGAGTGACTGAACTGAACTGAATCATTGTGCAATTAAATCAGAAAGATTACCCTTAGACCGTCACAGAAGACTTACCGTGTGGCCATGGTAAAGCTAGTTAAGCCCCCTTGTGCCAGAAATTAAGTTTCTATTTGTAAGAACTGCTGGGGTTCTAAATGACTGACTTGCCTTTTCCATTTTGTATTTCAGATGCATTCCCATTTGCTATGTACATTATTTGGAGTACAAACAGAACCACTAATATTTACCTTTGCATGTCTTTGTTTAAAAAATAAGCAAAATACTAAAAAATCATCTCTGAGTAAAATAAAAATAATGCAGGGGTATAACGTATTCTGTTCAAGGTAGTAATAAAAAGAATCTGTGTGATCAATCCATACGAGAACAAAAGAAATCAAAATACTTTCCAATTGGGCATATGTCATGGTTTCAATTATTTTGTAAAAAAAAATTTTAATTATATATAATTTATTATGAAAGTGAAGTCACTCAGTCATGTCTGACTCTTTGCAACCCATTGGACTCCAGGCTCCTCCGCCCATGGGATTTTCCAGGCAAGAATACTGGAGTGGTTTGCCATTTCCTTCTCCAGGGGACCTTCCCAACCCAGGGATCGAACCCAAGTCTCCTGAAATGCAGGCAGACACTTTAACCTCTGAGCCACCAAGGAAGCCCATATTATGAGGTCCATTTAATTATAGGGTTATTTATATTTTATGAAACTGCATTTATTTCAGAATATTTCACTTGTCTTTCCTTAGTGAGGCACTTAACAGTCCCTGATAACTGAGAAGCAGAAATGAACTTTTATTCCATATATCTGAGTTACAGTTATATTATTGATTGTCATAGTTCATCCAAGGCAGGCTGTAAGAGAGTGAGAAAAAATTATTATATGCCAATGGTAGATATTAATCAATTCATGTAATCAAAAGCATGTATCTGGCTGCTGTGGGCAGAGCACACACACAGTGGGGTCACAAAGAGTCAGACACGACTGAGCGACTGAACTGAACTGAACAAAGAAGGGATTTAAAAGGAAGTTAATTTGGGATTTATAAGTGTAATAAATGCACAACATGTATTAAATATGACTGGATCAGAGCAACCGACTCCTCCCCCAGAAACGAAGAGAGGCAGGGAAGAAGGAGATATTTATAAAGTATGACTATACTTCATTGGGGAAAATAGGCTAAAAATCTTAAACTTTATCTGGTAGTTATTGAAATAGTTCTGATGACTTTAATCAAAGAAAAAATACAAAATATTAATATTTTTACTATCAAATGATTACTATGGGAAATTGTTCTGACTTCATATTGAGGACTGGCTTCCCTGATGACTCAGAGGTAAAGAATCTGCCTGCCAATCCAGGAGATGTAGAAGTGGATTTGATCCCTGGATCAGGAAGATCCCCTGGAGGAGGGCATGGCAACCCACTCCAGTATTCTTGCCCAGGAAATCCCATGGCAGAGGAGCTTGGCAGGGTACAGTCCATGGGGTCACAAAGAGTCAGACATGAATTATTGACTAAATAACAATTGAAGACAAATTTCTGAGAAAGACAAATAGCTGTTTTCTGCAGTAGTGACTGGCGTCCGTGATCAGTTGCTAAGTCATTCAACCTCATGGACTGTAGCTCACCAGGCTCTTCTGCCCATGGGAATGTCCAAGCAAGAACACTGGAGGGGGCTGTCATTTCCTTCTCCAGGCCATCTTCCTGACCCATAGATTGAACCCAGGTGTCCTGTGACACCTGCATCGCCAGGCATATACTTTTACCACCGAGCCACTTGGGAAGCACACAGTAGTGCCTATTGCTGCTGTTTATGTTCAAATATTTAATCCAGCTTGTCGCTGTTGTTGTTCAGTTACTCAGTCATGTCCAAGTATGTAACCCCAAGGATGGCAGCATGCCAGGCTGCCCTGTCCGTCACCAACTCCTGGAGCTTGCTCAAACTCATGTCCATCTAGTCGGTGATGCCATTCAACCATCTCATCCTCTGTCATCCCCTTCTCCTCCTGCCTTGAATCTTTCCCAGCATCAGGGTCTTTTCCAGTGAGTCAGTTCTTCACATCAGGGGGCCAAAGAATTGTAGCTGCACCTTCAGCATCAGTCCTTCCAATAAATATTCAGGACTGATTTCCTCTAGGATTGACTGGTTTTATTTCCTTGCTGTCCAAGGGACGCTCAAGAGTCTTCTCCAACACTACAGTTCAAAAGCATCAGTTCTTCAGTGTTCAGCCTTCTTTGTGGTCCAACTCTCACATCCGTACATGACTACTGGAAAAATCAAAGCTCTGACTGTACGGACCTTTGTTGGCAAAGTGATGTCTCTGGTTTTTAACATACTGTCTAGGTTTGTAGTAGTTTTTCTTCCAAAGAGCAAGTGTTTTTTTTTTTAATTTCATGGTTGCAGTCACCATCCGCAGTGATTCTGGAGCCCAAGAAAATAAAGTCAGTCACTGTTTCCATTTTTTTCCCCATCTATTTGCCATGAAGTGATGAAACCAGATGCCATGATCTTAGTTTTTTAAATGTTGAGTTTTAAGCCAGCTTTTTCCACTCTCTTCTTTCACTTTCCTCAAGAGGCTCTTTAGTTTCTCTTCACTTCCTGCCATTAAGGTGGGGTTATCTGCATATATGAGTTTATTGATATTTCTGCCGGCAGTCTTGATTCCAGCTTGTGCTTCATCCAGCTCAGTATTTCACATAATGTACTCGGTGTAGATGTTACAGAAGCAGGGTGACAATATGTAGTTTTGGTGTACTCCTCTCCCAACTTTAAACCAGTCTGTTGTTCCATGTCCAGTTCTAACTGTTGCTTGTTGACCTACATACCAGTTTTTCAGGTAAGGTGCTCTGGTATTCCCATCTTTTTCAGAATTTTCCACTGTTGTTGTGATCCACATTGCCAAAGGCTTTAGCCTAGTCAACGAAGCAGAAGTGGATGTTTTTCTGGAGTTCTTCTGCTTTTTCTATGATTCAACAACAGATGTTGGCAAATTGACCTCTGGTTCCTCCGCCTTTTCTAAATCCAGCTTGTACATTTGGAAGGTCTACTAAAACCTAGCTTGGAGGATTTTGAACATTACCTTGCTAGCATGTGAAATGAATGCAGTTATGCAGTGGTTTGAACATTCTTTGGGATTGAAATGAAAACTGACCTTTTCCACTTCTGTGGCCACTGCTGAGTTTTTCAAATTCCCTAGCATGTTGAATGCACCACTTTAGCACGTGATCTTTTATTATTTGAAGTAGCTTAGCGAAATTCCATTACTTCCACTAGCTTTGTAGTAACACTTCCTAAAACCCACTAGAATGGCTAAAATCCACAAAAATGACAGCAACAATTACTGACATGGATAAAGCTTGTAAAAATGTAAAATGGCACAATCCTTTTAGTACAGCTATGTCGTTTCTGACAAATTTAAATGTTGTCCTACCATAAAACTGGGCTGACTTGAGAACTTATGTCCACACAAAATCTCCATGTGACTACTTATAGCAGTATTATTCATAACTACCCTAAACTGCAAGAAATCAAGGTCTTTCAATAGGTAAATGGAAAAACAAACAGTAATATATCCATACGACAGAATAGTATTCAGCAATAGGCAGAAAAACTATGAAATAATGTAAAGTCATGGATCAATTTTAAATACATATTGTTAAGTAAAAGAAGTCAGCTGAAAGCCAAACCACTGTATGATTCCATTTATAGAATATGCTGGAAAAGGCAAAAATATGAAGTTAGAAAGCAGATAAGTGGTTATCAAGAGACTGAGGTAAAGAAGGGTTGAACGGGTTGAGCACAGGGCACTTTTTAGGGCAATAACGATTCAGTGTGATATCTCAGTGGTGGACAAGTGACGTAATGCATTTGCTTAAACCCATAGAACTTTACCATACAAAGAATGAAAGCTTTAAGAAATACACAGAAACTTTAAGAAATCATTTAGGAGATCACAAAATCCCAGGATGAACGATAATATGGCCAAAGAATCTAACTATACTACAAATGTATGTCACAATCTCCTTAAAGAGGGGAGGAAAGAGGTAACATTGAAAAGAGGTGAATTCTTGCAGATGAAAAGCACAAGGAAATATACATAAGCACTGCACTCAGTCTGATCAAGTTATTCCTACAGAGGTACAAAGTAGCAGTTCTAAAACCACTCACATGCTTATTGGCATTCAAGAATTAAGTGATGCATGGAAGACGGTGAGAGCCTGGTTTCTCAGGCTGAAGTGGGAGATTACAGATAAGAAGGTGAAGGAGGATGGAATAGTCCTTATGGAAGTTGGTTAGACCTGGACTTCAGTGTGAGCTCACATTTAACTTAATGTAAATATAGAATAAATTAAAAGATGCTTACTCCTTGGAAGAAAAGTTATGACCAACATAGCATATTAAAAAGCAGAGATGTTACTTTGCCAACAAAGGTCCATCTAGTCAAGGTTATGTTTTTTCCAGCAGTCATGTATGGATGTGAGAGTTGGACTATAAAGAAAGCTGAACACCAAAGAATTGATGCTTTTGAACTGTGGTGTTGGAAAAGACTCTTGAGAGTCCCTTGGATGGCAAAGAGATCCAACCAATCCATCCTAAAAGAAATCAGTCCTGAATATTCATTGGAAGGGCTGTGCTGAAGCTGAAACTCTGAAAGATTGAAGGTGGGAGGAGAAGGGGACGACAGAGGATGAGATGATTGGATGGCATAATTGACTCAATAGACATGAGTTTGAGTAAACTCCTGGAGTTGGTGATGGACAGGGAGGCCTGGTGTGCTGCAGTCCATGGGGTCTCAAAGAGTCAGACACAACTGAGCAACTGAACTGACCTGAAATATAAAAGATACACATATAAACGTTCATCAGTTCAGTTTCCTTGCTCTGGAAGCTGAGGGAGTTTGGAAGCAATGACACCCCAAGTCAATGAGTACAGCTAGTACCCAGATTTACTTTCTAACACAATTCTCAAATAAAAGAAACTGGGACTCTTTGGAGAAATGTTTGGTTTTTTGACTGGGACAGGAAGTACAGGATGAGTCTTTTGTAGTTCCAAAAAGTGTTTTTGTTGTTGTTGTTCAGTGGCTCAGTCATGTCTGACTCTTTGTGACCCCATGGACTGCAGCATGCCAGGCTTCCCTGTCCTTCACTGTCTACTGGGGCTTGCTCAAACTCGTGTCCATTGAGTCAGTGATGCCATCTAACCATCTCATCCTCTGTTGCCCCCTTTTCCTCCTGCTCTCAGTCTTTCCCAGCCTCAGGGTTTTTTCCAGTGAGTTGGCTCTTGGCATCAGCTGGCCAAAGTATGATCGCATTCAAAGATCCCACAGTGATGGGTCATGTCAAAAGGACAGGAGCCACCTGAAAGAAGTCTCATTGGCCAGAGCTACTGATCTGAGCAAAATGAAGCGTTGGGCTTAACCAAAAGTATAAAATCAATATTCACAAGCTCATACTGAAATAAAGGTCTGACTGACTCAATCAGTAGATTGAGAAGAACAGATATTCCTGCCATATAGAATAGTTTTAAATAATTTCTATGTAGCCTCCACCCTTAAGGAGGTGAAGCACAGCGTTTAACTTCATAAGTGTTCCCAATAGTGACTTCCAAAGAGTATGAAATGGAAAGAGGGGGAAATTAAGTAGCTACACAGTCAAGAAATCTGACAAAACTACCTCAGCCCAGTGAGCAAAATTAACACCAGCAGTGACAATTCATGTCGATAGCAGGTACCCTGGTGATGCAGCGAGAACAGGATTTAGCCTCTGTGTTCCTCCCTCAAAACACCCATAGCCCCGTCTCGTGAGGAAAACATCAGACAAGCCCCTGCTGAGGGATGTTCTGTCAAACACTTGTCCAGTCATCCTCAACACAGCCACAGTCATCAAAAGCAGGAAAAGTCTGAGAAACTGTCACAGCCGAGCAAAACCTGGAAACATGACAAGTGTAATGTGCTGTCCTGATGGAATCTACGAACGAGGTAAAACTAAGGAAATCTGAATACAGTAGCAACTTCAGCTCATACTTTATCCATACCGGGCCATAGTGTTTGACAAATAGTCAATATAACATGTTAATAATAGGGACTCTGTGAGGGAAGAGATATATGGGTAATATCTTTGCAACTTTCGTGTCAGTATTAGCTGTTCTAAAATTAAAAGCCTTGTTTTGCTTTCAAAAAACAGACTCTTGGGACTTCCCTAGTGGTCCAGTAGTTAAGACTTCATCTTCCAGTTCAGTGGTTGTGGGTTCAATCCCTGGTCATGATAGCTTACGGTGAACAATGTTAGATTCATGATCTCTGAAGAAGATTTAGCTTTGGGACCAGGGACCAGGCTTGATCACTCAAGAGCTTTTGTGTAGCAGAGTTTTATTAAAGTATGAAAGGGACAGGGAAAGCTTCTGACACAGACATCAGAAGGGGGGAGGAGAGTGTCCCCCTCGCTAGTCTTTGCAAGGGAGATATACACTTTTTCAATTGGTTATTACAGTAAATCAAAAGAATATCTCAAGTTTGTAAAGGTCTTACCAGACCCACTCCCACAATTTACATTTTAAGATAATGGGATTAGAACTAAAAATAGAAAAGTCTTACCAGATCCACTCCCAAAATATACATTTTAAGATGACGGGATTAGTCAAAAGTGTCTCAAGAAGGAGAAACATATCCTCAAGCAGGATTTATTGTTGCTATATAATCACTGGTACAGAGTTTAAGGAAAAGCATATCCTTGAGCAAGAAGGGGCTTCTCTTGTGGATCAGTCGGTAAAGAATCTGCCTGCAGAGTGGGTTGTTTTGCAGCAAGATGAGCAAGATGAGTTGTTCTGGTGTGCAATCATCAGCTCTGGGCTTAAAGAAAAAAATGTTTGTCCTTTTCTCCTCCTTGAGAACTCCTCCCTATCTGCTCCTCAAGAGCTCCACATCTTTTTCTTCTCTCGAGGGACCTGGACCCCTTATCAACCCACCTAACAATTAGCTCTCTCAGGCGGGGAAACTCCTTGGCCAAAAAGCCGAAACATGAAACAGAATCAATATTGTAACAAATTCAGTAAAGAGTTTTAAAATGGTCCACATTTAAAAAAGAAAAAAACTTTATATTGAGCCCGATAGACATGAGGATAGCCTGGTGGCTCAGTGGTAAAGAATGCACCTGCCAGCCGGGGGCCTCAGGAGACCTGAGTTTGATCCTTGGGTCAGGAAGATCCCCTGGAGGAGAGCATGGCAACCCACTCCAATATTCTTGCCTGGAGAATCCCATGGATAGAGGAATCTGGCAGGTTACAGTTCATAGGGTAGCAAAGAGACAGACCCTCTGAACTGACTTAGCACACAAGCAAATGAAAATCACATTTAGAGTAACTCCTTTAGGCAACCATCCCATGTAGCTTTAATTTCAAGTCCATCTGTTTTCTTTCTGAGGCCCTCCAGTGACTCCGTTTCCTGTATCGGTACCTAAGTTGGAATCACATCTTAAGTCACTGTTTTAGGTCATGAAACATAGCAAGCAGTCTTTGTTCACCACTAAGAGAAAGAAAGAGAAGTTGCTCATTCATGTCCGACTCTGCGACCCCATGGACTGTAGCCTACACAGGCTCCTCCGTCCATGGGATGTTCCAAGCAAGATTAGTGGAGTGGGTTGCCATTTCCTTCTCCAGGGCATCTTCCTGACCCAAGGATTGAACCCAGGTCTCCTGCATTGCAGGCAGACACTTTACCGTCTGAGCCACCAGGGAAGCCACTGGTGTTCATCACTATCCTACCCCAAACCAGTTCCCTGAAAATAAACCACTTATTCTTCTCACTAGTTGAAATCAACAGTAGAGATAAGATAAAAAGAACTCTCCACCTTCCAAAAGCCTTTTCTGTTTGTTCCAGCCCAATCATGCCCCGTTTTTGGATGCCCAGATCTGTTCTCTCCAATATAACAGCCACTATTCACATGAAGTTATTAAGTATTTCAAGTGTGACTGGTCTAAGTCAAAATGAACTGTAAGTGTAAAAAATATACACTGGATTTTGAAGACTTAGTAAGAAAAAAATGTAAAATGTGTCATTCAAAATTTTCATATCATTACATGCTAAAATAATAATATTCTGGATATACAGGAATAAAAAAGTCATATTATTAAAATTGGGCTTCCCTTTTGGCTCAACTGGTAAAGAATCTGCCTGCAATGTGTGACACCTGGCTTCAATCCCTGGGTTGGGAAGATCTCCTAGAGAAGGGAATGGCTATACACGCCAGTGTTCTGGCCTGGAGAATTCCATGGACTGTATAGTCCACGGGGTCACAAAGAGCCGAACATGACTGAGTGACTTTCACTCACACTATTATTAAAATTTATTCCATTTTGTTTCACTTGTTTTAGGAATTTTTCAACTGTATATTTGGTTTGCATCATATCTTTTTTGTACAGTGCTGTTTTAGAGCATATATTCAACTCAGTGCAACATAGCTTATATAATATTTTTCAGGATTCTTTGTGCTTTCCAGTTGTATTATCTATATATTTATTGACAGAATGGATAGAACCCTTCTGGAAGAGGGACGTCAGGCTCAGTGATGCCTCTTGGGGATATCTGAACCTTCAACACACACAGCTGGAGACGGTCCCTACTTTCCAAGAACTTGTAGTCTTCACTGGAGAATATGCCCACAGGAGGATTTTAATTTAAAAAGTTCTCTATAATCTGAGAATCTGAAAAAAGTCTTATCAAAATCTAGAAGATAAAATAAAGCCAGTAGCCAAAAAAAGGAGGGGGAGGGGTGGTGGTGGAAATATTTTTAGCTATTTAGCTATTTCAGGTAACAATAGGTTACAATGTTGGCTCAAACCGTTGCATGTCAAAATAAATATCCAAGAGGTTCTGATAATGCATTTTCATTCTATAGCTATATCACTACATTTGAAAGTAGAAGCATATTTTTTTCCTTTTAGGGCCTGTATTCACCAAGAACATATTTTTATATTTGGTCATTTATAGGTCCCAGGCATAACTTATGAAGAGAAGTGAGAAAAAGAAATAATTGGAAAATATGAACTTTTCCCTTGGGACAGGAAAAACAGAGCAAAGCAAAACAAAACAATACGGCCATAGGATAATACCCCACGTGTCTTCCCATGATGTTAGGTCTCTGGACTACTTCTGTGAAATTCACAAACTTGGTAAATAATGAGTCTTTTCACTTATTAGTTTAGCTCTCCTTTCCCCACGTGGAAATTAAATCTTCAGGATTCCAGTGAGAAGCACATTTTGAATAAAAAGAAGAAACCACTTTATCTTCCTCAGGGAAGCTGTCGCACCACTCACTGCACGAGCGAAAGCACTTAATTTCAGTACAGATTTCAATTTGGAGGTCATTAAATTTAGCTTCTAAAACTCTGAGGCTTTATTTCTATTTACTCTTCAGAAACTTGTTCTTTCCAGAATCAAGTTGAGAGAAGACAATTGAAGCATCTAACTTGCATCAAAAACCATAGCATTGTAAAGTAACTTTATGCTTTTGTGCTTTTTATCGTGTATATTTGATATTCTAAGGGAATAATAGAACTGATCCAATTAGCAGCATTTTCTTCAAGTACCCACAAGATGCCAGGGGTACACTAGTGAAGAAGCCATCCCATCTTCCAGGGAGACAGACAACAAAAACTCATCACCTTGACGCTCAATCATGGTGTGATAAGGACACCCCACTCGGTCCAGCCTAAGCTCCCAGGAGTGATTCCCTATAAAGGGGTATTTAAGGTGAGACCTGAACCAGGGGCTCAGGGGTGAGGGATGAGTGTGGGCAAGAGTGCAGGGGACAGGGAAAAGGCCTGTGGTTTAGAGAACTTGGCCCCTTTGGGACAAATGAATAAGGTCCCCAAAACTGGTCCCTAGAGGGAGAGTGGTGAGCATGAGGGAGGAAGGGCTGAGCTCAGAGGACTTGAGAGCCAGATGGCTTGTTTTTCATCTACAAAGCCAAGGGAAGCCGTTAAAGAGTTTCCTTTCCGTAATTGTCTTTATAAATATCCCTCTGACGGCAGACTGGAGGGGAAGCATGGGCACAGGAGACAAACCAGATAGCTAGAGCCACAGACAGGATCAACATGACTTACACTCTACCGGGAATGGGATGGGGAAATGCATAGACGCAAGAGCCATTTTAGAAGCGGAGCTAAATGTACTTGGTGACTGAATGTTGGTGATAAGAGAGAAGGAGAATATCAGACCCCATACAGTTACGCAGGTTGTGCACTAAGCAATCCGGGGGTGCCCCTGCCATCCCATCTACGGGAAAGTCTCCCGATGAAGTTGTGCAACATGGCAGAACTCGAGAGCCCAGCGATGAAAGAGTGTGTCCCAGCCTTGACCCGGGGCAGACGGGAAATTGTGAGTGTAAGGCAGGAGGAGAATTAGGGTCCATGATGGGGGGTGGGAGTTAAAGAGCCGTAATGAGGGGAAATAATGTCAGCTGAGTAGCAAGCAGTTTGCATTTGAACGGAGATGCACAATAGAAAAGCGAATAGTGTCTGGTCCTCAGGATACTGGACTGCATGACAATACTGATGAATGCCTACAGTCACGCAGTAAAGCAAGTAGAGACAAAAGAATGGAGGCCCGAGTCAGAACCTTTGAAAGGAGCCCATCGGATGAGGGCAGATGCAGAGGAGACTAACAAAGAGACGGGAAGGTAGGAGTGAGACCAGGAAAGGGCGGTGCCACGGGGTCCATGGAGGAGAATGGGCAAACAGCCAGTATCTGGTGTTACAAAAGGGAAACTATATGCAATTTAATGGCGTGAGGGTCATAGGTGCCCTGATCGGAACGCTTCCCTTGGAGGGCGGAGGGCAAAAGCCACACTGAAATGAATTAAAATGGAATACAAAATACAGAAATGGAAGGGGAACATGTAAACAGTTCACTTTGCAGTTTAGTTGTGAACATCGGGACCAGAGAGCAGAGGAGATGTTGAGAAAGGGAAGCAGTGAAGACCTAAGAGACAATGGTGTGTGGCTGTGGTCGCTGCCATCATCATTTAGCGGAATAGCAATAGACTCTAGAACACAGATCAGGCTTCCAGTAGGAGAATGTTACAAGAAGAGGGTATATTCTCCCACACAGTCCCATTATTTTTTTACTTGAGTTAGCTCAGAATGCCAAAAGGAGGTAAACTAAAAAACCTGATGTTCAGTGAAGAAGGTTTACAGGAACCATCTTAAAAATCCATACATTCCCTAACACAATGACTCCTCATTTTTCAGAGAAGTTCTCTTTCCCTTTTCAATTTACCTGTTCACTGATTTATAAAATTTTCATTCTAATAGTAGAGGAAATTCAAATAATGACATAGACGTAGAAAAAAAATCATCAGTCTTCACCTAAATAAGTTATGGAAACCTGAGGAAATTGAAATAGTGACAAAGAAGTCAAAGAAAAAGACCATCAATCCTCACCTTAAAACTTACGGGAACCTGTGAGGCTGAAGTTGGAGGCCGAGTCTGAATTCTTGAAAGAAGAACTTTCTGCTAAAGATCTCCGTCCTGACTGTCTGTAGTCCAGTTGGGAAAGTTTATGGGTACATTGGGCTTCCCTGGTGGCTCCGTCCTGACTGTCTGTAGTCCAGTTGGGAAAGTTTATGGGTACATTGGGCTTCCCTGGTGGCTCCGTCCTGACTGTCTGTAGTCCAGCTGGGAAAGTTTATGGGTACATTGGGCTTCCCTGGTGGCTCAGATGGTGAGGCAATGCTGGAGACCTGGGTTCCATCCCTGGGTTGGGAAGATCCCCTGGAGAAGGAAATGACAACTCATTCCAGTACTCTTGTCTGGAAAATCCCATTGACAGAGGAGCCTGGTAGGCTACAGTCCATGGGGTCTCAAAGAGTCGGACATGACTGAGCAACTTCACTTTGACTTTACAGGGAATCCTGACTCATGCTGATGCTTGACTGGTTCAAACTTTGCTCTGGTCTGACTCTCACTCTGGCACACTGCTTCTCAGGAAGCTCACAGATGGCTTCAGATATTGCTCAACCTCCAGGGAAAACTTGAACAAATTCTCAGATTTTACTCCTGATGGCCCATGAACTGGCATCACACTGGCTTTTGTCAAGAAGGAACTCTTCAGATACCATGAACGGGCATCTAGTGTACCTTCTGTGCCCAAGAGCTGGCACTTACTCCAGTTAAGTTGGGGGCTAGGGAATAGCCTTCATTGAAAGTATTCCCCTCTGTTCTGTCCTTTCCTAGCTCAGTCTATGAGCAATTTCACTTTCATGCATTGGAGAAGGAAATGGCAACCCACTTCAGTGTTCTTGCCTGGAGAATCCCAGGGACGGGGGAGCCAGGTGGGCTGCCGTCTATGGGGGCGCACAGAGTCGGACACGACTGAAGCGACTTAGCAGCAGCAGCAGCAGCTCAGTCTATGGTCCCAGGTCCTTAACGATCATGCTGTTAACCCTATCTTCCCTCTCATTCCTCCCTGACCCCAGTGTGGAAGATAGCTTTCCGAACAAATCTGGTATTTCCTTCTGTTATTTGAGTCTATTTCAAGAGTCTTTTCCATGTTCTTCAGAGGGTAAGATATTGAAAAGCAAAATCCAAGAAAGTATTATTTTTGCCTTCACTTTCTGTTGTTGTGCCCTTCCTATAGACGAGAAGTTTAGAATGAGCGAGGAAGACACGGAGTATTGAGGAAGAAGGAAGCACAGTAAAGCAGTGTTCCATCCCAATGACAAATTATTCGAGTGCTCAGAGGAGCAGGAAGGGTGTGAGCTTGGAAACCTTGCTCCCTCTTTGTCCGAGAGCTCGTGCAGTCATGAAGATCTTCTGGAGTAAGAATTTCCTTGAACGGGAGTGTGCAACCCTGGGCAGGCTGTGTTGAACATGCATAGCCCAGGGTTGGGGGAAATGGCCAGCAGGACAGAGTCCTTAAAGCTCCATTCCTCTCCCCTTCCTGAGGGGTGCTGGTGCCTATGACCTTCCAGAGAGCAAAGGATGGTCCTCGCAAGGCTATGGGTCTGACTCTGACCCTCATTTTAAAAGGGATTTAGCGGGGAACCTACAGGGTCTATCATTAGCACTGGAAATGCAGAAAGTTACAAAGTAAACATAGAACTTCAAGCCCAAGGTGGGAAAGGTTGAAGCGAAATTGTACAAGTACATAACCAGTTATCACATGATGGTACAGTGAGGAGACTGCCTGTGATTCAGGAGATCCCGGCTTCAATTCCTGAGTCAGGAAGATCCCCTGGAGAAGAAATAGGCTACCCACTCCAGTATTCTGGGGCTTCCCTGGTGTCTCGGTCAGTAACGAGTCTGCCTGCAATGTGGGAGGCCTGGGTTCGATCCCTAGGTTGGGAAGATCCCCTGAAGAAGGGCATGGCTACTCAATCCAGTATTCTCGCCTGGAGAATCCTATGGAGAGAGGAACCTGACGGGTTACCGTCCATGGGGTCACAAAGAGTCGAACACGACTGAGCATCTAAGCACAGCTAGTCTGGGAGATGAGAAAGTGTCCTGGAGAAATGAAATTTCAGGTGATAGTTGGAAACTAGAGAGGGTCAGCGAGGCAAAGAAAAAGACGAGGAAAAACATACACGGAGGTCTCAGAACAGGAGAAATTTCAGCTGTTTCAGCAAAGTTAGAAAGCATCAGTGTGACAGGAAGGAAGGGACATAGGGCAAAGCAGGAGACCTGGACGAAGCCAGTTTTTATGAACTTGGGGACTTTATTTTAATATAAGTGGGGACGATTTTGGAAGGCTCACTCAGGCTGCTGTTTGGAACAGCGTTTGGTGAGGCCAACAGGGGTCTGGAAAATGTCTGTTACAAAGTTATCATCTTCCCTTTGACAAACACTGGCTTGCACTTTCAGGGGCTGAAAGATCACCTGCTCCCTGTGAAGCAGACAATTTTGATTAAAGTCAAATGTGACTTGTTACAGCTTCGGTGACTTTTTATTATCTGCTGTATTCATCAGGACATTCTAAACTGTTTACATAAGGGATCCAAAAGGCAAGGGCTAAAACAGTAAGGCTAGAACTGACTCATTGGAAAAGACCCTGCTTCTGGGAAAGAGTGAAGGCAGGAGGAGAAGGGGACCACAGAGGATGAGATGGCGGGATGGCATCTCTAACTCGATGGACATGAGTTTGAGTAAACTCCGGGAGTTGGTGATGGACAGGGAAGCCTGGTGTGCTGCAGTCCGTGGGGTTGCAAAGAGTTGGACACGACTGAGCGACTGAACTGAGAAGAACAGCGGTTTTATTTCTGGCTTGCAGAACAGGCTAAGATTGTTCCAGTTGCTCTGCCACTTTAGGGTGTGGTTTCCAAGGGTATGGGGGCTCCTCAGGCCAATCAGTTGGAAGGACAGAGGATGGAGAACCTGGCGGGGGTGGCAGGTTTCTTCTTGGTGGACCCTTATCATTTCTGTCAACGTCCCGGTGGGAGAACCAGTCACATGACAACACATAACAGCCGGGAGGCAAACTTCAGTCCACCTGTGTGCTTAAGGGGCCAGAGTGGATTCTAGCGCATTACTGATCAGATGGTAGTCGGAGGGTTGCTGGTGATATTTAAGCTTCTGAGAGTACCCTTCAAAGATTAATCTTCCAGCTAGAGTAGGTGGACCCCAACAACCTTCTTCCTACCTGTGCACCTAACCTAAAGACCAGTTTCTCTCTGGTCTTAATTCTGAATCATATTTTTGGCTCAACAGAAAACCAAAAGGTGTTAAGGGCTTCTAGAGTTAGTATGAAAACACCCTGTTTTACCCAGTATCCTTTATTTTCTACTAAACCCTAGATACCAAAAGTTTTCCTTATTTGGCATAAACAGTCCATCACAACCAACAATAAATTGAAGTTCAGTTCACCTGTTCTCTACTCTCCAGTCTTGCACTGTAATCCCCAGATGCCATGAGCTTCAAATGAAATAATCTCTTTGTAAAAATTATTCAGGAAAAGATTCCTCCCTGCTTCTATAGGAATCTCTGCAGGAAAACATTCTGTACAAGCTCTATGAACCCAAACAGCCAGTGTAATTTTTAAAGATTATTCTGTGGAGAAAACTCTAAAAAGCATTAAACTACCGTTAATAATGACTTCTGACTCTCCCTGCTCAGATTTACTGTATCTCACATTAAAGCAGTCAATCCTCTGTGTAAAATTCTTGTAATATTAATGTTCCGAGACTGATGCAATCTATCCATGATTCCATTCATCATGGATAGAGGAGCCTGGTGGGCTACAGTCTAGAGTCAAAAAGAGTTGGATGTGACGGAAGAGATACAGTTCTGTATCTTTACCTAGAAAAATACTGCTCTCGTTTTTATTTGAACAGAGCTTCAACAAAAGTAAGACGTCATCTTAGTTTAGGATGAAGTGAATGTGCATGCCTACCTCTGCCGTCTCAGGTCTCTGTACTTAACCTTGTGGAGCCTGGATTTTAAACCAGGTTGAGATGTTAGAAACCCAGAGACAAAGCAACATATCTTGTAGAGCTTTTCCCTTCTTTAATCACTTTTAAAAATGACAAATTAGAATCCAACCCTTCTTTCCGAGGATGTGAGAAGATACCTAATGGTGGAGTTAAGTGTATAAAGTATAACAGAGATACATATACTGTCTATAAAATAAACAAGGATCGACAGCATAGCACAGAGAGCTATATTCTGTATTTTGTAATAACCTGTCATGTAAAGGCATCTGAGAAAGAAGAGAGAAATATATAACTGAATAGCTTTGCTGCACACCTGGAACACTGTATGTAAGCCAGCCATGCCTGCGTGCCTGTCTGCTAAGTCTCTTCATTCACGCCCAGCTCTTTTTGACTCTGTGGACTGTAGCCCACCAGGCTCCTCTGTCCACGGGATTCTCCAGGAAATGATGCTAGTGGGTTGCCATGCCCTCCTCCAGGGATCCTCCTGACCCAGGGATCCAGCTAGCATCTCTTATGTCTTTAACCTTGGCAGGCAGGTCCCTTACCACTAGCTCTACCTGAAAAGAGTATATTGCATGTGGTCTTGCGAGACAGTTACGGGCAAGCACTGATGTGCACGCATGTTTATTACGTTGGGGGTGGGGAGGATTTTTGCAGAAGGTGATAAACACTCGTAGTATTCAAAGCTACTTTACCTTGAAAAATAAAAGTGTAGTGATGCTGCTGAGGCTTTACAAGTACCTACTGATGTCAGTGCTATCGTAGCAAAATCTTTTTCCTTATGATTATTATTATGTGAAACTGTGGCTGTGAGTGCATATTACTTAACAGTCAAACTATTCTTTTTCACTGAAAATGAAAAGCTTAGTGTTTAAGGGCATTATAAAAAACTGGAGATTGTAAACACTGTATGTTTATTTTCTCAATAAATACTTCAGGGAACAATAGTTTCTAGGGGAAAGTCGTTTAGGAAGCTTTACTAACTGTTTTATGAATATAGTGTTTGCAAAACTTTGAAAAACAGTTATTTTAAATAACCAATGATTGCTTTGCTAAAGTGTTACAATCAATTTTTATGTTATAAGACAAGATTCATTATCTATCTCATCAACTGCCACAGATTCTAAAGCAGGATTCCATGTAAGTAAATGGTTTGAGTTTTCAAGACATTTATTTTTTCCTTTTTGAAGATTTGGCAATAGTTCTCTCTCTCTCTCACAAATGCTGTTTAGTCACTCATTCCTGTCTGACTCTGCAACCCTATGGACTGCAGCCCACCAGCCTCCTCTGTCCATGAAATTTCTCAGGCAAGAATACTGGAGCGAGTTGCCGTTTACCTTCTCCAAGGGATCTTCCCAACTCAGGGCTTGACCTCTTGTTTCCTACATCGCCTGCATTGGCAGGCAGATTCTTTACCACTGAACCACCTGGGAAGCCCTCACAAATAGAGTCTGGGTTATTTACAACAGAACAGAGACATTAAAGCAAACCAGGGCATTTGGGGTCCTCTGTGCGGTTCATTTTCCGTCAGCATCCGTGTGTTGGCACGTCCATCTGATGGCCTGCCAGCTGGAGAGTGCCCTCCTGCCTGCCTCTCGGGGCTCCCTTGCTAACCCTCTCACCAGCACGTCAGCAGTCCTCCCAGCCTGTGACCAAGCTGTAAAGCCCTGCTCTTCACTAGTCTGGATCTACTCTTTACTCTTGTGATGCAAAATTGATTGGTCCCCTGTTAGATCCTCCCAGAAGGACTCCTCACAGCCAGAGAAATAAAGTAAACCATGGGGGAAACTTTGGGGGCTTTTGTTTCGGTTTGGCCAACCCATTGTTTTAAGTTGAAATGTCAAAAAATGACTTCTCTAGGTGGGAATGTAAACTGGTGCAGTCACTACGGAGAGCAGTATGGGAGTTCCTCGTAAAATTAAAAACAGAACTGCCATGCTATCCAGAATTCCTCTTCCAGATATTTATCTAAAAGACAAAAACAGAAAAGGAGTTCAAAGAGATATCTGCACACCTGTGCTCCTCTCAGCATTATTCAGAATAACCGCACCACACGAAGATACGGAGAAAACCTAAGTGTCCATCAGTGGATGAATAAAGAAGAAATGAAATGCATGCGATCGTGCACGCACACACACCAATGAATATCATTCAGCCATAAGAAGGAGGGAAATTCTGCCGTTGGAAGCAACATGAATGGATCTTGAGGGTATTATGCTAAGTGAAGCCAATCTCATAGAAACAGAATAGAAAAACGGTTGTTAAGGTCTGGAAGGCAGGGGATTTATATAAGGAGAGACTGATGAAAAGGCTACACATTTCTAGCTACAAGATGAATGAGATCTGAGACCCTAATGTGTAACAGTGACTACAGTTAACAACTCTGTATTGTATCATTGAAAGTTGCAAATAGGGTAGAACTTAAATGTTTTCAATAACAATGGAAAACATAAACATGTGAGGTGACAGATGGTTTAACTAAATGGGAGGAATCTCTCACAATGTGCGCATGAGTCAATTCATCATGATGCACACTTCAAAATTCTTACAGTTCTGTCAGTTATACTTCAGTAAAGCTGAAAAAATGATAACTACCCTGTAAAAAGAATGTGCAGAAACAAATGGGAAAAAAAAAAAACAGGCAAATAAATTATAGTCTTGGAAACTAGATGGTACAGTAGCTGAATGGTCTGTGGGAAGCTTGTTCATACTTTTTCACATCATTTCCTCTTTCGGGAGATGTTCCCAAGCCTCTTCTTTATGTCTTCAATATTTGGCTTTTATCTTTTTCTCATCATTTCTTGGTTATCTCATGCTCAGAGAAGCTAATAAGGCAGACTCTTAATTTTTCCAGGATGACATTTAAAATGACCTCATGACAAAACCCCCAGGACTTCTCTCCAAATCCAACCGTGATTAATGGCTCTGAATTTGGCAATTAGGATGAAAATGATAACGTGGGGGAATTTTGTTTGTTCCAGGCTGTTGAAATATGAAGAGCTTAACTTTGGCCTCCTTTCTACAATTCTCTTGGGCTTGTTCTTTACTCAAATTATGTATTTATAAGTTTTGACTAAAACCATGAGAAAGTTTGTGTAATCTCTGCTTCTCAACTTCAGGAAGGGAAAGCTTGCTGTCGAAAATTCCCAGCATCATTTTTCCTAACAAGGTGATATTTCTCTTCTTACCACAATATTAGATATCATTTTGCTTGTCTAAAATATAGCCTTGCATTCCATAAAAAATAAACAGTTCTACTGGCAGCTGATTGAGTTGTTAATACTTTCCATTACAGAGTCACACCACCATGGCAGGCCTACAAAATGTAAAGCTATTTTAAAAATAAACCTCAAGTCTGGATGGTAAAATAGATTTAAAATGTACATAAAAAGAGATATGTACCTTCCCTCTGGAGAAGGGAAAAGCAACCCACTCTAGTATTCTTACCTGGAGAATTCCATGGACAGAGGAGCCTGACAGGATATGGTCCACGGGGTTGCATAGGGTCAGACACAACTGAGTGACTAACACGCACAAAAAGAAATAGGGAACAGAATCCTAAAGGTTTAGCAGTAGTGATGCAAACATTATTGCATCCGTGCAACCAGAATTGCAGTCTGACTATCTCTGGAGCGCCTGTGTCCAAATGCAACTGGGTAAGCTCAGTCCATTTGCTCTCAAGAGATGAAGAGAGAATTCTAGATTTAGTTGGGTCAAAATTAAACAATTGCCTGCTATAGGAAGAAAATAGGAAATTGGTTTTTTGTTTGTTTCTTTACTTTTAAATACTTAAGGATGATAATTTTCTCAGATGAGTCACTGAACTTGGAACCAATTTATAATAACTCCCATTTATAATTAAATGCTTTTATTAGAGCAAGGCCAGTAATTTTTTTTTTCAATATGTAACATGAGGTTGTTATTTCTCTAGGGTTTGATGAGAAGTGGAGACCAAATTAATTTTGACTCTTTAAAAAGAGGCTTATGTTCTTTGATATCTGAATATTAGTATATACGAACAATGATGAAATGCTTATTGCTGCCAGCTATTAAATTCCCAGCAGTTGTATTTAAGTCATGTAAATAACTTTGAAGATGCCTGCTCACTGAGGAGAAATTTATTGAATGTTTTTGTAACACTACTTTACATAGAGATACTTTTAAAATTATAGTGCCATGAAAATAAGCTTATATTGTATAATACAATTAACTGAATTCTTTAACTGTATTAGTATTCTGAGAACTGTTTATCTCTTTAGGGACAATGTAATTATATATTGCCTATATGCAGACAGTGGTTTTATTGTGCTAATATTATCATTATAATATATCGAATTAATAGTTAAAACAGTTAACTTTCTTTAACATTTTAGAGCAAGTCTCATTAATCTGAGTTTTAATTATACTTGCACAGGATAAACATACTGAGTAATTGATAGCCAACTTAAATTATTAAACTTTTCTTCTCCATATGGTATTCTGGGCTTCCCAGGTGACACTAGGGGTAAATAACCTGCCTGCCAACGCAGGAGACATAAGACACTTGGGTTCAATCCCTGGGTCAGCAAGATCCCCTAGAGGAGGGCATGGCAACCCACTCCAGTATCCTTGCCCGGAGAATCCCCTTGCTCAGAGAGCCTGGTGGGCTACAGTCCATAAGTTGGCAAAGAGTCGGACAGGACTGAAGTGACTTAACACTTATACATGAATGATATTTTTATTTCTAAAAAAGCCATTACATTTATTATTCTAATAAGGGGATAGATGAAAAATAGCATTGTTAGATGGCTATTTAAATTATTAAATGTTGGATGCAATTTTCTCACACATTGATTCTAGCTTTCCCTGCCAGCTTTTCTTTACTTCTTTGAGCAACTATCTGTGACTTTATATAAGCTGTTGCACTCATAATGAATTGCAGCATCTCAATACTCTATTAGATAAAATTAATGTTTTCTCAGATTTAGGCCTTTATCAAAATTCAGCAAATATACCTTTATGATTTAAGCATTTCATTGCATATAAATTTTACATAAAGCTGTAAGCAAATACTGGGCTTCCCAGGTGGTGCCATGGTAAAGAATCTGCCTGCCAATGCAGGGGACACAGGAGACATGGGTTTGAGCCCAGGATTGGGAGTATCCCCTGGAGTAAGAAATGACAACCCACTCCCACTCCAGCATTCTTGCCTGGAGAATCCCATGGACAGAGGAGCCTGGTGGGCTACGGTCCAGGGGGCTGCAAAGAGTCGGACATAGCTGAGCACTAAGTACAAACGCATTGCAATGTTTTTTAATTGGTGGATCAGTTCAGTTCAGGTCAGTCACTCAGTCGTGTCCAACTCTTTGTGACACCATGGACTTCAGCATGCCAGGCCTCCCTGTCCATCACCAACTCCCAGAGTTTACTCAAACTCATGTCCATTGAGTCAGCGATCCATCCAACCATCTCATCCTCTGTTGTCCCCTTCTCTCCCCACCTTCAATCTTTCCCAGAATCAGGGTCTTTACAAATGAGTCAGCTCTTCGCATCAGGTGGCCAAACTATTGGAGTTTCAGCTTCAGCATCACTCCTCCCAATGAATATTCAAGACCAATCTCCTTTAGGATGGACTGGTTGGATCTCCTTGCAGTCCAAGGGACTCTCAAGAGTCTTCTCCAACACCACAGTTCAAAAGCAATATATATTTTATAGTTCTAGTTCTCCGTCAATAGATCAGTACGTGCAAGACATACCTTGATTGAGAAAGGAGTACAATGGAACTGTCTACTATTACCCTGTTGGTTTAATCTGTATGCTGAGCACATCATGAGAAATGCTGGGCTGGATGAGTTACAATCTGGAATCAAGACAGGCAGGAGAAACATCAAGAACCTCAGATAGGCAGATGATACCACTCTATTGGCAGAAAGCAAAGAGAATCTAAGGAGCCTCTTGATGCAGGATGAAGCAGGAGAGAGAAAGAACCAGCTTAAAACTAAATATTAAAAGCTAAGATCATGGCATCCAGCCCCATTACTTCATGGCAAATAGAGGACAACAAAGTGGAAGTAGTGACTGATTTCCTCTTCCTGAGCTCTAAAATCACGGCGGATGGTGACTGCAGCCATGAAATCAGAAGATGATTGCTTCTTGGCAGGGAAGCTATGACAAACCTAGACAGTGTATTGAAAGCAGAGACATTACTCTGTGGACAAAGGTCTGTATAGTCAAGGCTATGGTCTCCCCAGTGATCACATACAGTTGTGACAGCTGGACCATAAAGAAGGCAGAGCACTGAAGAATTGATGCACTGAACTGTGGTGCTGGAGAAGACTCCTGAGAGTCCTTTGGACAGCAAAGAGATCAGAGCAGTCGGTCATATGGGAAGTCAACCCTGAATACTCATAAAAAAGCTGAAAGTCCAATACTTTGGTCATCTGATGAGAACAGTCCTGATGTTGGGAAAGATTGAGAGCAGAAGGAGAAAAGGGTGTCAGAGGATGTGATGGCTGGACGGCATCACCGATGCAATGGACATGAACTCTGGCAGACCTCAGGAGATGGTGAAGCACAGACACGCCTGGCATGCTTCAGTCCATGGGATTGCAAAGAGTCAGACATGACTGAGCAACTGAACAACGGCAACAGCAAACCAATGATGACCCAAGTACACATTTTCTGGTTGTGAGATTTCATGCGCTTTTATGACCTTAACATGCAAACTGAAACAAAAGAGCTTTTTATTTCAAACATTATATGTGCATTGCAATATGCTTTCTTGTTGATATGTAAGAGATGAATATACATTTTGGGTTCTAGCTCTCTGTCAATATGTACAAGACATATCTTCCCTAGACTGAACTTGCTGTTTTGCTTTCTTAACAGTGTATTTTCATTCTCTAGGCCAGAATACTGGAGTGAGCAGCCTTTCCTTTCTCCAGGGGATCTTCCCAACCCAGGGATCGAACCCAGCTCTCCTGCATTGCAGGCGATTCTTTCCCAGCTAAGCCACAAGGGAAGGCCATTTTAATAACTCACTTTCTTAATTTGAAAGTTATCCATCTTTAAACTTTATGGTTACAGATTCCTGGGACCTGTTTAGAGAACTTTTGGCTGCACCCAAATCGGGAGAATAGTCTATGTTACCATTGTTTGCTGTTGTTCAGTTACTCTAGGGGAGCAAAACTTGCCACTCTTTGCTGCTGCTGCTAAGTCGCTTCAGTCGTGTCCGACACTGTGCGCCCCCATAGACGGCAGCCCACCAGGCTCCCCTGTCCCTGGGATTCTCCAGGCAAGAACACTGCAGTGGGTTGGATTTCCTTCTCCAATGCATGAAAGTGAAAAGTGAAAGGGAAGTCACTCAGATGTGTCTGACCCTCAGCGGCCCCATGGACTTCAGCCCACCAGGCTCCTCCATCCATGGGATTTTCCAGGCAAGAGTACTGGAGTGGGGTACCATTGCCTTCTCCATGCCACTCTTTAGTATGTGGATTATTTTGAGCTGAAAACAATGAACAACAAAAAGACTCAAGAAGAAATTTTGATCGCCCCCATAACCACCTAAAAGAATTTAGATAGAGAATTTGCTTCTGGAATAGAGCTATGGCCAAAGATATCTGCAAGAAGTATGGGCCAAATGAGGTGAGTAAAACTCAGCTAGGATGAGAGATCAGAGTCCATTCTGTGTCCCATCTCTTTACGGCCCAGCAAATATTTGTTTACCAAACCGCTGCTCTTTGAGCTCCTCGAGAATGGCTTTCCTTCTCTTTGAAGTTCCAAACCCGGTACCCCAACACCCTATTTTGTCATTATCTGCAGAAGGTATTTAAGATGATATATCAGGCATTTTACTGAATTACTCTGCTTTCCTGGGTATCCCTCATTTAGGTGTGTTATTAAGGTTTTTGTTTTATTTTCTCCTGTTAACCTATCTTATGTCAATTTACCTCTTAGGAAAATTTACCTCCAGCTGGAAAAACCTAAAAGAGCAGAGTAAAATTTCTTCCTCCCTGACGTTATCTTCTAGAAGACGCATCTTTTTTACTTTTACCTTTTAGATCTACAACTTACTTGAAATTGATTTTCTCTATGGTATAACATAGGGCTTCCCTGGAAGCTCAGTGGTGAAGAATCTGCCTGCAATGCAGGAGCCACAGGAGATGTGGGTTTGATCCCTGAGTCGGGAAGATCCCCTGGAAAAGGGCATGGCAACCCACTCCAGTATTCTTGCCTGGAGAATTCCATGGACAGAGGATCCTGGTGGGCTACAGTCCACGGGATTGCAAAAAGCTGGACACGACTGAAGCAACTTAGCATGCACAAATGCATGGTAAAATGCAGAGGCCATGATGCATTTTTTTAAACCCATATGGAGAGAGAATTGCAAGGACCATGTTCTAAAAAAGAATCATCTTTCACGAATTGTTCTCAAAAGCCAGCTTTGTCATAAATAGAGTATGAGTGTATGTGTTGTGTGTGTGCATATATGTGTGTGTGCATACGTATGTTATCTTGGTTTTGAGTAATGTTCTAATTTTTGATCACTTATAAGAAATTATATAACCTCTCATTTGAATGGCTCTTATTAAAAAAGAGCTATTAAGAAATATGTGTTCATAAATTTCAGAATATTATTATCTTTTGTTATATTCAAGCTTTTTACATATGACCCAATGACAGCAGGCTATGTGTTTTTGGATTTCAGGAAAGATAAGTGCTAATTTTTCAACAGTGTGTGTATATATCAGCAAACTTTGTTCTTAAGTAGCTAAATATAAAATGATATATGTAATATTTCCTTACCCATGCAAAAGTGTTTTAAAAATCCTCACATATCCTCATATATTTGCTTAATTTATTCCCTGGATTTCCAAGAGATATGTTGTACTTTTATCAAATTCTCCTTGTATTTCTTTCAAATTTTAAAAAATATTTTAATCCCATGTTATTAACTAAAAGTAATTATTGGTTTAACTTCTTAGAATATTATCATTTTAATTAATATAAAGTATTATGCTTTTTCTTTCAGATCTTAAATTAAGGCCTGTCATTTATT
>SJYF01000373.1:5897164-5907915 GCA_006410515.1 Procapra przewalskii | reverse complement strand
TGAAAAAGTTGGCTAAAGCTCAACATTCAGAAAACAAAGATCATGGCATCTGGTCCCATCACTTCATGGGAAAATAGATGGGGAAACAGTGGAAACAGTGTCAGACTTTATTTTTTTCAGCTCCAAAATCACTGCAGATTGTGACTGCAGCCATGAAATTAAAAGACGCTTACTCCTTGGAAGAAAAGTTATGACCAACCTAGATAGTATATTCAAAAGCAGAGACATTACTTTGCCGACTAAGGTCTGTCCAGTCAAGGCTATGGTTTTTCCTGTGGTCATGTATGGATGGGAGAGTTGGACTGTGAAGAAGGCTGAGCACCAAAGAATTGATGCTTTTGATCTGTGCTGTTGGAGAAGACTCTTGAGAGTCCCTTGGACTGTAAAGGAGATCCAACCAGTCCATTCTGAAGGATATCAACCCAGGGATTTCTTTGCAAGGAATGATGCTAAAGCTGAAACTCCAGTACTTTGGCCACCTCATGCGAAGAGTTGACTCATTGAAAAAGACTCTGATGCTGGAAGTGATTGTGGGCAGGAGGAGAAGTGGACAACCGAGGATGAGATGGCTGGATGGCATCACGGACTCGATGGACGTGAGTCTGCGTAAACTCCGAGAGATAGTAATAAACAGGGAGACCTGGCATGCTGCAATTCATGGGGTCGCAAAGAGTCGGACAGGACTGAGAGACTGAACTTGAACTTGAACTTTGCTTTGGGGAAAAAAATGCATGTTCCCTTAGTCTGATCTAGTGATAAAGGGAGAAGTAAAAACAAGATTTTTTTGTTCCCCTTCAAGAATAATGAGTAAAATAGTTTGGGGTCAATCTAGGGCCAAATCTGTGGGTCCACTAACTGACTTTCAGATTAGTCATGTCTGAAAGAATCCAGATTAGTCATGTGTGAAAACATTGCCAGTTTGGCGAATGTTAACTCCCAGGATGGAAACCTTGGGCTGCAGAGTTTAGAGAATCCTGGGTTTAGCAGTTGACTTGGCAATTTCCCAGCAAGTGATGCATGCCCTCTGGGCTTCAGTGTGGAAATCAAGTTCACTATAAGGAGTTAAAGTAAGGATCCCATGAGATAATGTTTATAAGTCATGAGTCATAGAGCTTCAAGAAGAATTTGGTGCCCAGTAAATGCCAAACTATTATTATGATTATCATCAACAATTACAAAATCCTGTTGTCAGGCCACTCCCATGAATTCTTTTTGTAATCTGATATTTTAACCTTTGTTTGGAGAGCTTGGATGCATGCTTGAAATTGAAGCTTTGGGCCTGATCTCTTTAGCTGACTTAAATTCCTTGGGCAAACTGGCCATCAGTATTTGCACACTTTCACTCCATTTCCTTCCAGGACTATCTGAAGACCCTTAAGGACTCCTGTGAAGATAATTATCAAGGCAGTGTCAAAAGCACCAGAGTGAAATCTTCAAATCTGATGATCCTCCTTGTATATAAGCCTCAAAATTATCTGACGAACCAACAACATCATTTCACTTAATGTGCATTTGGGTTTTGAAGAATTTCCTCAAATTAGGTATTAAAGGAAACCTACATTATTTTGAAAAAATATTTCTTTTTATAGAACAAATTCCACCAAATTGATTAGGAAGATTTACTTTCATTGTGACTGACAGACACATGAGAATTTACTTGAAAAACTTAGAATAATCATCACACTCTAGTCTTCTGCAAGCTGTGGTTTAAAAAAAATAACTGGTGAGAATAAGTCTTTGGGGAAGATAGTATAAGAGTTCACACAGTTTTTCCTGTTCTATTTGGGTCAGAATTTTCAATAAATTAGAATTCTACATGAATCCCTCTCAGGTATTATAATTTAAATTGAATATTACTACATTGTTTTACTAAGAAATATCTCATTTTTCTGAGATTTTCCTTGGCTCAGTTCAATATATTTTAGTAATTTTCACTGAAAAATCATGACCTATGCAATTAAAATAAATCCACTACCGAGCTCTGGATTTCAATATTAATTTTAAGAAGCAGAGCAGAGTGAAAGAGCAGCACATAGATCCGGAAATGATTTCCAGTCCAGAGTAGATTTTCATGGATTTTTATTTTTTTTAAGCTAGGTTCCTAAAGCTTAATATTTACAAATTATTGACCAAGACTTTTCAATTTATGCTTATAATTAAAATTGTGCTAAAATGAAGATTTATAATTAGCAAAACATCTAACCTGTCATGATAAACTCATCATTTAGTGACCTTTATCTTAACACTTCTCGAATGTTCCTAGAATCTGAAAATGACCAATATTTATTGTTTTCCCCTGACAACAGTATTGGAAAATGGTAGATGAAATTGAAGAAAAGGACAGAGAATTTACTAGACAAATGGAATTCATGGTTCTTTAAGTTAATAGCATAAACACGACTAAATCCAAATTTGTGTATAAACAAACAAGAAAAGCTGTTGGTCACCAGGATGGTCTACAAATATAATGAAAGAATACTAGTAAAGTGCAAGAGTGAAAAATGAAAACTCTCAAAATATGTCAAAAAAATCAGTCTGCTGCCTACATCTTTTGATTTATGGGTCTTACTTCCCACTTTTATAAATGCCATTAATGCTTACTAAATTAGTCAATATTTCTTTAAAATCACAAATAGTTTTTAAATATTTGTTAGAGAGCCTTTGATACTCCTCAACTTAAATAATCAGTTAGCATTCAGCTCTAACATTAAGAGGTTTGATTGGGAAGAGTGACTGCTATCAACTTTTTATATTTCTTGGTAAAACTCTCAAACATGTTATCTTTTCAAATTTAATCATATTACTCCACTTTGCCTGCTGATTGATAACATGATCACAAATATTCTTTTTATTTTAAAATAGTTCCTTTGATTTCTTTTGCTTTCATTTTGGTTAGTTTTGAGTATTTAATAGAGAAATTCTACATCAATATTTTATCTCTAGCAAGAGTATGAAATTCTTAAATTAACATTTGTTTGACATTAATGATAAGCCTGTCCCCTTATGTAAGCTAATTTTATCTAAAAGATTACTTTATCTTTTCAAGGAAGTTGAAAGAAATTTACAATTTTATTCAAGTTTTCCACTAATGTTTCTGTCACTGTGTTCAACTTTATATAATAATTTTCATTATATCTTTTGTTGTCCTTTTTAGTGTGCTTCTTAAAATTTAAATGCATTGCTGTTAAAACCAGCTATATTAGGGCCATTACTGTACAGGTAAACTGAAGAATAATAAATAATTGACAGATTGAAATAAGAGTCCTCACCCCAATGACAGAGGTCATTATATGCCCAGTAGGGGTTGTAGAGTCTGATATGGCAAAATGCAGCAGGCAATTTCAAGGTTTAATTGCTGCACTTAAAGTCATTTTCCACATAACAGCTCAGCAACCTGTTCACAGTTTAAAGAAAAAATTTCATATTCACCAGCTATCACAAAAATGACATCCCCATGCAAAGTAAAAAGAAAAAGAAATTCATTAGTGTCAATGACAAAGCCTCAGGAAAATATGGAGTTTCAGAAACATAGGAAGGAAAGGAGAAAAGAAGTGGGGGAATATTTTATGCATCCTCATAGATAATATTTGCTGACATATCATCATATACTTGAATTGTTTTCTTGACTTTTTATCTATAGCTCAAATTACCTAAGTTTGACTCCAAAACTTTTACTGACTCACAATTTCTGATGGGAGTGTCACTGAGCATTAAAGGTATACACCCAGGTCCTATCCACCTTACTCTCTCTGTGGGGTAAGATAAACCAGAGACCTGTGAATCCCAACTAGTACCCTCCCCCAATTCTACTTGATGGCCAACCAGAGAGTGGGACATTCCCCAAATTTAAATGTGGGAGGAGGAGACAATGAACGCCCTCATTCATCAATGAGCTCAAGCCACAGTTCCACATTGGGTTAGAAATTAAACGATGCTGTCCTTCTCTGTGGTCCCAATGCACACGCTACCACATTGCTAGTAGAGAGCAGAGAGTGGGAAACTCCGGCAGGTTCAGGCACCATAACAGCATCAAATTCCGGCGACACTTGACCTTCTTGTGTATCCATCATCACTAGAGTGGTCAAGAAGAAAGCCTAGCACTATCAAGTGGCCATGCTTACTCTCAGAAATCCCTTTTCCAAAGGACACCTTTGATCTTTAAATACCTTGATTCCTTCAGTCACTTACAACAAAGCCTGGGTCACTATTATAACCCTGTATGATGGCTTTATAAACCCTTGCTTTTATCCATTAGGAATATGGTTGTTGTTGTTTTTTAATTATTTCCTAGCTTAACCTGCAGACAATGTTATTTTTCACCTTGCCAGTTTTGGAAAACAGCTCACTGTAGTCCTCAAATGTAGACAACATTATTTGCAGTTTCGTCAAACTTTCCTGACAGTGTTTTAAATTGTGCCCCAAAATAAAATAGAGCATTTAGTAAAGTTACAAAATGAAAAAATTAAAACTAAACATGAATGTGGATATAGACATCTGCCTGCACCAAATAGACTGAATTATGTTTATCTAAATGAGAAAGAAAAAAAATTAAGCCTATCATCCAGACAACTGTTAACTGGAATTTTTGCTTATTTCAAAAGAGAAGAAAAGATACATGGTTTACACTTTCAATATTCTCAGGCACAGCAAAAACAAATGATGAGAAGAGACTGGAGAAGGAAATACTGAGAGGAAGTTTAAGCACATGGTATTATCTTTTGATGGCCTAGTGCATTTCGTGTTTTTATTTGTAAGCACATCAAATGGTAGGTTTATGGCAAATCTGACATAATTTAATTTACTGGCAACCATGCATTGCTTACTCTATATAGCCACTAGAGGTTTAAAGTAATGTCCACATGAGATATGTCATAATGGGCACTTTCGTCTAAAACCTAAATTCCTTTGTATTGTCACGTATCAGTGAATAGTATCTTTGCCAGAAATGTATAGCTATAGCGATGGTAATTAGGGTGAAACAAATTTCAGGATCACTTACTAGAATGATGCTTCAGACAGGCCCACTCAGAGCTGGAATTATAGGATAAAACCATGATCCTCTCACGAGATTTTCCACCAACCAATTGGAAATCTGGATTTTTATTGCATCATTCACAACTCTTTGAGCTCGGAGATTTGTCCTTCTGTTCAGTGACCAGAGTATATGGCTAAAGGGCCAGGAAATAATTCAGCAGTTAAAAATTGTAGAGCAACTAGAGACAGCTGTTCTCATGTAGCAATCTGGGATTCAGGCACCCCAGAGTGTTCCCATGGAAACTCTACCCGTGAGGATCCAGAGGAGAATGCAGAGTGGACAACGGCTGCTACAGAGATGAACGTGTTGCCTCACCCAGGGAGGCCCCCAGCCCACTCACCAAAGACCCCGGGTGGAAATAAGTCCCTGGGCAGCTGGGACAGGAAGGCGACGGGCACAGCTCTTCAAAGGATGACCGCAGAAGGGGACAACATAAACTGTTTAGAACCAGCTAGGTCCAAGATGGCAGATGACTTGACTTCCTGACCCGCAGTATACGCTCATTGTAACACAGCATGCTAACCACACCCACAGGCGCCGGGACAGCTCCAAGGCCGACCACGAAAGGGCAAAAAGCGGGCATGTAATGATCACTATTACTATATGTATATTAAGACATACTCACTTCTTAAAAGTAGCAAAATTTGTTTGAACCAGTGAAGTAGCTCAGTCGTGTCCGACTCTTTGTGACCCCATGGACTGTAGCCCACCAGGCTCCTCCATCCATGGAATTTTCCAGGCAAGATTACTGGAGTGTGTTGCCATTTCCTTCTCCAGGGGATCTTCCGGATCCAGGGATTGAACCCAGATCTCCCGCATCGCAGGCAGATGCTTTACCGTCTGAGCTACCAACTTGTTTAGGTTCTGCCACTTTGTTAAATTTTGTAATCATACTGGGTTGGCGCTTTATATTTTTACAAATTTTTAAGGTTTTAAAGGTAATTTAAAAATAAATATTCTTTCCGCTGCTTCCCAAAGAACACACATAGGGAACTACTCCTTACCTATACATTGTAAAATTGGGGATGCAATTAATAAAAAGTACGAGTTAGATAGCAAAGCAGTTCCATTAAAATCATGGAACTTCCCCGGTGGGGAAGCAGTTAAGAATCCACCTTCCAGTGCCAGGGGTCAGTTCAGTCTCAGGTGTAGCTAGGATCCCACCTGCCAGGGGACACCTAAACCTGGACTCCACATCTCAAGTGCCACAACCAGAGAAGCCCACGCACTGCAGTGAAGACCCAGCACAGCCAAAAAAAAAAATCTAAGACCCCTATGAAAGTGGATACTTTATTTTAGTAATTCGACATGAGCTAAAAGTCACCAGATGAGAAGATTCCTGACAGTGGGGATGATGAGGAAAATCAAGACAGAGCTGGCCGAGGGGAATTACCTAGAATTACACAGAAAGACGGCCATTGGAGAAAAAGTAAGTCATTCCAGTTAGGAACGTGAAAAAGTGTTATTTGATGAGCTGTGTCTGACTCTTTGTAACCTCGTGGACTGAGGTCCAGCAGGCTTGCTCAGGGATCGAACTCACATCTCTTTCATCTCCTGCATTGGCAGGCAAGTTCTTTACCGTCTGAGCCACAGACCTAGTCTTTGGCTAAGTGTGGAGCAGAGAGTAGTAACACAGACCAAAGTAGTTCTCTCTCCTGGCCACACATGGAAGCTGGAGGGGATGAATTTAAGGAGGTGGGATGCATGGAGTAACCTTGGAGTCACTGCATATTTCAGCGTAGCCAAGATTGTGAACGAAGACAAGTCCTGGTGGCTCAGATGGTAAAGAACTCACCAATAACCCTTTCCAGCTTTTAAGATTGGGAACAGACGCTGTTTGCATGAAAAAAGAGAGAGAAATCAGGGTCGGACTGTCTGCAGTATTGTAAAGTAGTCTCAGAAATCTGAGTAAATTGGTCTGATTAGTGCAAGCATTGCTGTTCATTTAGACAATCTATTGGAGGGACTGATGCTGAAGCTGAAACTCCAGTTCTTTGGCCACCTGATCCAAAGAGCCGACTCACTGGAAAAGACTGATGCTGGGAAAGATTGAGTGCAGGAGGAACAGGGGACAACAGAGGATGAGATGGTTGAATGGCATCACCAATGCGATGGACATGAGTTTGAGCAAGCTCCGGGAATTGGTGATGGACAGGGAGGTCTGGCATGCTGCAGTCCGTGGCATCCCAAAGAGCTGGACACAGCTGAGCGATGGAACTGAACTGAACTGAGACGATCCAAGTTATAAGGACTTTCTCTCAGAACTGATGGTCCCATCTGAGTGCGGTGGTTAGTTTTACGTGGGAAATTGATTGGGATAAAGAGTGCCCAGAAAGTTGATAGAACATTATTTGGGTATGTCTGTGAGGGTGTTTCCAGAAGAAATTAGCACTTGAACTNGTAGATTTAGTAAAGAAAACTACTCTCTCCAGTGAAGACAGGCACCTTCAAATCCCTTGAGGGACTCCCAAGAACAAAAAGGAGGAAGATGAGGTGCTGCCTGAGCAGAGACATTTTTCCACTCCCGCCCCGTGGACATCCAAGCTTCTGGTTCCAAAACTTTCAGACTCAGACTAGAACTTGCACCATTGAGTCCCCTGGTTCTCAAGGCTGGGGGTTGGACTGAAATGAAACCATCACCTTTTCTGGGCCTCCAGCTGGCAGGTGGCAGATTTGGGGTTTCCCTGCTGGCTCTGTCAGTAGAGAATCCACCTGAAATTCAGGAGGCTGCCTGAAATGCAGGAGATCTGAGTTTGATCCCTGGGTAGGGAAGATCCCCTGGAGAAGGAAATGGCACCCCACTCCAGTATTCTTGTCTGGAAAATCCCATGGAGAGAGGAGCCTGATAGGCTACAGTCTATGGGGTCACAAGAGTCGGACTTGACTTAGTGGCTAAACCACCGCCACACTCCATGAGTACGTGAGACAGGCTTTTCTAGATAGATAGATATCCTATTGATTCTGTTTCTCTAGAGAGCCTTTACTAATACATCAAATCTTCAGATATTTGAAGGATTCTCCTTAAAGAGCTGATTCTGGTCATGGAACACTATTTACAATAGCCAAGACCCAGAAGCAACCTCAATGTCCATCAAAAGATGAATGGATAAAGAAGATGTGGTACAAAATTACAATGGAATATTATTCAGCCATTAAAAAGAAAAAAATAATGCTGTTTGTAACAGCATTGTTGGACCTAGAGATGACCATACGAAGTGAAGGAAGTCAGAGAAAGATAAATATTTTGTGCTATCACTGGTATTTTTGCTTTTAAATGTATCCTAACTTTTGGGGTCGCAAAGAGGCAGACACGACTGAGTGACTGAACTGAACTGAACTGAACAATATTAAGGGATATTACCATATGAGTTATCATATGACTACCTGCTTCTATCTTTTCCCTGTATCATTTTGTACAAATGAAAGGATTTACTAGATGGTGTTCTAATCTAATAAGTCCCTTTAAGAAAAGGCATGCTAAAGTGAGAGTGTTAGTCACTCAGTCGTGTCTGACTCTTTGTGACCCCATGGACTGTAGCCCACCAGGCTGCTCTGTCTACGGAATTCTTCAGGCCAGAATACTGGGGTGGGATGCCATTTCCTTCTCCAGGGGATCTTCCCCACCGAGGGATCGAACATGAACACCTAGGTCTCAAGACATGTAACTACAGCTTTAATTTTATCTTTTTCCACCAAAACTGCTTCAATGGGCAGTTCCATTTTCTAACCTTCCAAATATTATACCCTTCATATTCCTTGTCATTTCTACCTGCAAATTAGCCAGTCCTTCCATGAGTTCGTTTCTCTCTTGCAGTACTTAGTTAAATGATCCAATAACAGGTGAACCAGTTCACCCAAGTAACATCAGTTTTGAAAGCAAGACATTCAGATACGAGGATTAGCAGAGAAAATGGAGTACAGCCAGTTAAATTTAAATTTCAGGGAAGCACCAACTATTTTTTTTTGTATTACTGTGTTGCAAATACTGGATGGAACAGACATATACTAAAAAGTTATTCACTGTTTATCTGAAATTCAAATTTAATCAAATGCCCTGTATTTTTGTTTGCTAAATCTGGCAATCTATAAGAGCCTCAGGTTCAATAGGTAGATGCCTAGTTTCTCAATCATCACAGGTGATAATGTCAAAAAAAATTAAGATTATAAAATTTATAGCTCTGTTTGATACATGCTGATTTATGGCAGCAGAAGACAAGGACAAATGTCTAGGCCAAACAAAATAACACATTTAGACTAGGTCATGCCTTATGCTAAAACATGAAATGAGTCACAATCATCCATACTCACACCTCTAACTATAAAATATATTCCATCAATTTTGTTGTTTAGCATAAATGTCATAAACAGCAATCTTTACTTTATTGTACAACTTTTTTACACTACATAATTTTAAAGATCTTTCTAGGCCTGTATGAAAATATAGATTATCATATTTATTCAATGTATAGTTTTATTTTATCCATTCTTAATACACAGTTTACTTATTTTACATTTATTTCTCCTTTATAATATATCTTGCTGCTCTTCCCCACCCCCTCTCCCCCCACTCATTGGGGTTCTTTTGATTTTCCTTCTCTGCCTTTTTTTAAAATCTTTATGGGAATTTAGTTGATCTTTAATGCTGTGTTAGCTTCAGGTGTACAACAAAGTGAATCCATTATACATAGACATATACTTGCTCCTTTCTTTATATTCTTTTTCCATATAGACCATTAGAGTGTTCAGCAGAGTTCCCTGTGCTATACAGCAGGCTCTTATTATTTATATTATATATAATAGTGTGTATAAATTAATCCCAGTCTCCCAATTCATCCCTCCCCGTCCCCTGTAACCGTCAGTGCGCTTCTTAGGCCTATGCTCTACTGCTGCTTTGTTAAGTGAGTTCGTTTGCACTTTTTTGGGGGAGGGAGGTGCTTCCCACATGGCGTGTAAGTGCAGGAGATGCAAGAGACCCAGGTTCGAACCCTGGTTGGGGAAGACGCCCTGCAGTAGGAAATGGCACCCCACTCCAGTATTCCTGCCTGGAGAAGCCCACGGACAGAGCAGCCTGGAGGACTGCAGGGGCAGAAAAGAGTCAGACACAGCTGAGCTTGCGCACCTCCTTTTAATTTTTTAATTTCTTTTTTGTTGTTGTTGAAGGATAATTGCTTTACAGAATTATGTTGTTTTCTACCAAACCTCCACATGACTCAGCCATAGGTGTACATATATCCCCTCCCTTTTGAACCTCCCTCCCATCTCTCTCCCCATCCCAGCCCTCTAGGCCGAAACAGAGCCCTGTTTGAGTCCCCATGGAAATGATACCATGTTACTTGTCTTTCTGTGTCTAACATACTTAGCATGACACTCTTTAGGTCTACCCATGTCGCTGTAAATGGCATTATCTTGTTCTTTTTTATGATGGAGTAATATTCCATTGTATATACGTACCACATCAACTCATCTGTCGATGGACATTTTGGGTGCTTCCGTGGCCTGAATATTGTAAATAGTGCTGGGAGCACTGGCGTGCATGTATCTTTGCAAATTATGGTTTTCTCTGTGTATATGCCCAAGAGTGGAAACACTGTTAAGTTTTATAGAAGCAGACTTTTACCCAAATCTTTTGTAGTAACTTAATGATATAAAAATTATGTATTTAAATTATTTTTTAGCCAAAATTATCTCAAAAACAATTAAATTGCTAATGTTTACA
>SJYF01000373.1:5883482-5896881 GCA_006410515.1 Procapra przewalskii | reverse complement strand
GATCACAAAGGTTTTGTTCTTATTTAGAAAAAATTTGCCCAAAGAGTCATTTCCTGTGTGCCTGGTACTACTTTGAAAAAGCCTTGTATCAGTTCAGTGATTGAGCTAAAAAGTGTCAAAGGAAGTCAACCTTTCAGAAATAATAATGTGGACCTAATTTCATTCTCTTTCTCTTCCTGAGATATTTCTACTGAGCGTAATCTATCAAGAGCAGGAAATTATTTTCACATTTAGGTCATTCATATAATTAATTAAATCTGAATTCAGATACATTTTAGAGAAGTACCCTAAAGAGATTAAAAGTGTTAAGATGCAACATCATTCCTCACAGCTTGCTAGATTAAGGCTGTGCAACAAATAAAAAAGTAAGACAAGAAGGACAATCTCTGAACTAGTGAATTACAGCTGGTGAGTGAATACAGGCTACTCTAGGCAAGGTTTGAAGCAAGTCAGTTTCAGTGAGACCTGTCTATTTCAGCCTAGCTTTCCGGGTATCTCCTATTAAATTTAAACTTTTCATTTTTGGATTTATTCTGTAATACATTAAGACCACAACTGAAAAGATCAGGAAAAAAAAATCTGATCACCATAGTCAACATAAAAACGGCTGAGAGAGCAATGTATTTTTGACATAATGTCAGATTTTACTTTTACTTCTTTTCTATGAAATGGAACGAATCCAAAATCCATTCAAAGTTAATAGAATATAGTATTCCAGCCTGAAGTCTCTGGAAGAGTCTAAGGAACATGGCTTGTCTTTCTATCTATTCATTTTTCCCTTTTGAATCCTACCTTGATGAAGCTTAAGATAATACAGAAAAAAGAATAAAACCAAAAAAAAATCAACCTGATTTCTTTGGCCTCCTGAAAACTAACGGGCAAGAACGCTTCCTGTGTTCAAAGTGGATGCTGGGCTAAATGAGGACATAATTGCTGAGAATACTTTTAGGGTATTAAAGCTTGTGATTATATGGTAAGATTTTTAGATTCCTAGACCTTAGGTTGGGTGACCGAAAGGGATAGGCACCTCCTATAAGGGGGCTTCCCAGGTGTCTCAGTGGTAAAGAATCTGTCTATGAAGGCAGAAGAGGCAAGAAACTCAGGTTCGATTCCTGAATTGAGAAGATCCCTTGGAGGAGGGCATGGCAATTCACTCCAGTATTTTTGCCTGGAGAATCCCATGGACAAAGGAGCTTGGCAGGCTACAGTCCTTGAGGTCACAAAGAGTCAGACACGACTGAGCAATAGAGCACAGCAACACACCTCCTGTGGTGAGTGAATGTTCCGTGGGCAGGAAAAAGAAGCTGTGATGCTGATGCTCGGGGAGATTTTCAGTCCCTGAGTCCTATCGACTTCTCTTCACAGCAACTTAGAGAAGATCCAGAGAGTTATGACCTCTGTCTCTGGACAGAGGGCAGATCTNNNAGCATCCCTGGAACTTGGACAGGACCACTGTCCTGTAGGGAGGCAGGTGCAGGGCAGGCTGGACTGTTTTCTCCATCTTTCCCCTTTAGACTGGCCTCCATCAGCCTTCTGCTGCCACTTAGGGGAGACCAGTCACCATCCCATGAGGCTGGATATCAAGACAGAATCAGACCTTGCTCGTAGACCCATGACCCAAGGCAAAGTCCTGGCCCTGAAACCTGCCCCAGCCTTGCAGAAAGGAGAGAAGGGCAGAGGGAAAGAGGGGGACTGCCTGACTGCATTCTACCAGCAACTCATTAATCCACCAGCTCCTTGTGAATTCAGATACCACCACCCTAGGGTCTGGCCAACACACGGAACACTGAGGCCCAGGATTTCTGAGCTTTGGTTTTCATGAAATTTCCTTTTCTGACTGTATTTACTCAGGACTCTGTGAATGGTGACATTATATTTTATCTCTCGATAGACTCAGGAAGGATACATTCCTATTGGGAACCATCTTAAAATAGACAAAGAATGCAGTAAAAAGCAAGAAGGAAAATGGAACTCTAAATGCCACCTTTTTACATTGTAAAATCAAATTTCAATCAATGTAACAGCGGACAGGTTCAACCCCATTGAGTGGAATTAAATTATTGATTTACTTTAGCATGATAATCTTGACGTGTTGTTATTGTTTAGTCAATCAGTCATGTCCAACTGTTTGCAACCCCATTAACTGTAGCCCACCAGGATCCTCTGTCCTTGGGGTTTCCCAGGCAAGAATACTGGAGTGGGTTGTGATTCTCTACTACAGAGAATCTTCCTGATCCAGGGATCAAACTCCTGCATCTCCTGCATTGGCAGGTGGATTTTTTACTGCTGTACAACCTGGGCAGTTTCTGAAAGCCAAAAAATTGTAATTGCCCAAATGTTGTATGATAGTATTTCTGCCATCCAAGAGGCGTGAAGGCTTTACCTAAGTTATCCTGTTCAGTGTCCACAAAACCCTAGCAATGAGGGATATTTGACCACATCCTGAAGGAAGAGATTAGGCCATGCATAGGCTGACGCTAGAGGCTGACACAGCTAATGGTTGGTGATCTTTCTCAGTGGGAGTCGCTAAAATATTTTCAGGTCTCCAAAAATCATATCACTTCCATCTCTGCTTGCTTTTTGAATATGTATTAAAATCATTTTTCTCTTTTTCTAAAAGTAATAATAAAATCAATTCAGTGCCAACACTTTGTGAACCCATGGAGTGCAGCAGGCCAGGCCTCCCTGTCCATCACCAACTCCTGGAGCTTGCTCAAAGTCATGTCCATCAAGTCTGTGATACCATCCCAACATCTCATCCTCTGTCATCCTCTTCTCCTTCCACCTTCAATCTTTCCCACCATCAGTGTCTTTTCCAATGAGTCAGTTCTTCCCATCAGGTGGCAAAAATATTGGAGCTTCAGCTTCAGCATCAGTCCTTCCCATGAATATTCAGGGTTGATTTCCTTTAGGGTTGACTGGTTTGAATTCCTTGCAGTCCAAGAGACTTTCAAGAGTCTTCTCCAACACCAGAGTTCAAAAGCATCAATTCTTCAGCACTCAGCTTTCTTTATGGTCCAACTCTCATATCCATACAAGACTACTGTAAAACCATAGCTTTGACTAGATGAACCTGATTGGAAAAGTAATGTCTCTGCTTTTTAACATGCTGTCTAGGTTGGTCATAGCTTTCTTTCCAAGGAGCAAGCATCTTTTAATTTTGTGGCTTCAGTCATCATCTGCAGTGATTTTGGAGCCCAAAAAATAAAGTCTCTCACTGTTTCCATTGTTTACCCATCTATTTGCCATGAAGTGATGGGACAGGATGCCATGATTTTAGTTTTTTGAATGTTGAGCTTTAAGCCAACTTTTTCACTCTCCTCTTTCATTTTCATCAGGAGGCTCTTGAGTTCTTCTTCACTTTCTGCAATAAGGGTGGTGTCATCTGGATATTTGAGGTTATTAATATTTCTCCCGGCAATCTTGATTCCAGCTTGTGCTTCATCTCGCTCAGCATTTCACATGATGTACTCTGCATAGAAGTTAAATAAGCAGGGTGACAATATACAGCCTTCCCGATTTGGAACCAGTCCATTGTTCCATGTTCAGTTCTAACTGTTGCTTCTTGACCTGCATACAGATTTCTCAGGAGGCAGGTCAGGTGATCTGGTATTCCCATCTCTTTCAGAATTTTCCACAGTTTGTTGTGATCCACAAAATCAAAGGCTTTAGTCAGTGAAGCAGTAGGTGTTTTTCTGGAACTCTCTTGCTTTTTCGATGATCCAACGGATGTCAGCAATTTGATCTCTGGTTCCTCTGCCTTTTCTAAATCCAGCTTGAACATCTGGAATTTCTTTGTTCATGTGCTGTTGAAACCTAGCTTGGAGCATTTTGAGCATTACTTTGCTGACATGAGATGAGTGCAGTTTTGCAGTAGTTTGAACATTGTTTGGCATTGCCTTTCTTTGGGATTGGAATGAAAACTGACATTTTCCAGCCCTATGGCCATTGCTGAGTTTTCCAGATTTGTGGGCATATTGAGTGCAGCACTTTCACGGAATCATCTTTTAGGATTTGAAACAGCTCCACTGGAATTCCATCATTTCCTGTAATTTTGTTTGTAGTGATGCTTCCTAATGGCCCCTTGACTTCGCATTCCAGGGTGTCTGGCTGTAGGTGAGTGATCACAGCACTGTGGTTATCTGGGTCGTCAAGATCTTTTTTGTTTTCCTGTGTATTCTTGCCACCTCTTCTTAATATCTTGTGCTTCTGTTCGGTCCATGCCATTTCTGTCCTTTATTGTGCCCATCTTTCCATGAAATATTCCCTTAAATCTGTAATTTTCTTGAAGAGATCTTTAGTCTTTCCCATTCTATTGTTTTCCCCTACTTTATTATTTATTTAATAATAAAATAAAGTCCCATAAAAGTCATACCTTATTTTGGAAAATAGGAAAGTCTGATTTTAGTACTATCTTTTATTATGATATCATAAAATAAATGATTAAAGACTTTAAATGTGTACCTCAAATCCTAAACCTCTTGTACAATAAGTTTTACTTTGGCATATTTTTCTTCATGTATTAGATGTGCACATATTTTATGCCATTGTAATAAAGTCAAAGTCAAAAGTGTTATCTTTTTCTTTTCTTTTTTTTAACTGCCATGATATGCTTTATTAATTTAGAAGATAGCAGTCTACAACACACTATTAAATTCTAAAAAACATGTTTAAAGCAATATTAAAGTGAAAACAAGAATAGTACTACTTTAGATTTATCAACTTATGCTTTTAGCTTTTCATTTATTGCTGTGGAAGATGTGCACATGATTTAAGAGTTTGAATTGTGATGAGGAATATTCAACACACTTGCACAAAATGTGACCACTATGTACACCTTTTTTTTTGTCATTTGAATTTTTTTAATTTAAATTTTGTTTTTTTACTTTACAATACTGTATTGGTTTTGCCATACAGTGACATGAATCCACCACAGGTGTACATGAGTTCCCAACCCTGAACCCCCTCCCACCATCCTCCCCATATCATCTCTCTGGGTCATCCCAGTGCACCAGCCCCAAGCATCCTGTATCCTGTATCAAACCTAGACTAGCGATTCGTTCTTACATGATAGTGTACATGTTTCAATGCTATTCTCCCAAATCATCCCCCCTTCTCCCTCTCCCACAGGTTCCAAAAGTCTGTTCTTTACATCTGTGTCTCTTTTGCTGTCTCGCATATAGGGTTATAGTTTTCAATAATTATTAACCTGTAGACCTTCTTCTCATTTTTTATATTATCTTTTCAATTCTCATGTGTGCACAACCTAATGATCCTTTAGGACTTAACCATTTCCTGTGTGTTGGGTTAAAATTCTGCTGAGAGAGATGTTTTCCCTAATACATGTCTTATCCCTGGTTAGAACTGACACAGCATTTGATTATTTCTGTATATATGTTGGGGCTATCATCATTGCCACTCTAATAAGGATATCAATATATGTCAGCATATGATTCATCTCTAAAATTCAGCTGGTGGTAATCCTTGTATTACTGGAAGCTAGCGGTCTTAACTGTTTCTACTTGTGAATGATAAAACGTTGCCTGCCATATCAGTGAACACAGGATGTTGCAGCCATCACGCTATCACTTATAGCCACCCCCACGGTGAGCCCCGAGGGGACTCGGGATGGAGACAAGCAGGATACTGGTCCTAGTTAGCTAAGTGTTAGTCACTCAGTCATGTCCAACTCTTTGCGACCCCATGGACTGTAGCCCACCAGGCTCTTCTATCCATAGAATTCTCCAGGCAAGAATACTGGAGAAGGTAGCCATTCCCTTCTACAGGGCTACAGGGGATCTTCCCAACCTAGGGATCGAACCTGGGTCTCCCGCATTGCAGACAGATTCTTTGCTGTCTGCCGAGCCACCAGGGAAGCTCCAGTTAGTTAAGGAGTACATCAAAGAAATGATTTCAATAAGCCTTGACTCTTCATCTTCCCGTATATAGAAAGGTGCTAAATTCATTAACTTGATATATCCTGTTTTCTTTAATTAACAGTCATTTTTGAAGTTCCAACTACCTGGAATTTGTTGTTTGTTTGATTGTTTTTAAACTCCTATATTCCTGGCTCTTCCCTTACCTCTTCAGAGCAGACTCAGAGCTACCTGAGAAGCTGCATCCAGGGCTTAAGTCCTGTTTTCTCCACCAAACAAAACATAATTCGCAACCTTTAGGATGTGCATTTTCTTCAGTTGACATACTCCTTTCCCCTACAATGGCTCTGAGATTTGTAATGGAGGGAAAGTGGAGCATAGAGAAAATACAAAAGGAATTGCTATTCAGGTGCTGTCCCTGCCTCGTTAGAAAGCTACGTCTTTGTACGGTTCTGGGCAGATGGAGGGCTCTGTTCCACAATGTTTCACTCAGATTAATATTCAGTAATGACTAATCCAGAATGTTGGCTCTCAGTATAGTGAGAGCACTTTAGTTATTATAGTCTAATGAACGAATGGCATTCTGCTACTTTTATAGTCGTATTATATATTACAGAGGTAATGGCCTGGTGGGGCAATATTTTCAGTAACTAGTAACAGTAATATCAATATTATCACATTATCCCTTGGAAATGAGTGCCAGAAAATGCTAGGCTCCCTGAAGCACTGAGGGCTTCCCGGGGGGCCCCGCGGTAAAGAACCCACTTGTAGTGCAGGAGACTTGGGTTTGATCCCTGCATCAGAAAGATACTCTGGAGAAGGAAATAGCAACCCACTCCAGGGTTCTTGGCTCTTTCCCGGTTGGCACTAGTGGTAAAGAACCCGTCTGCCAACGCAGGAGACATAAGAGACATGGCTTCAATCCCTGGGTTGGGAAGATCCCCTGGAGTAGGAAATGGCAACCCACTCTGGTATTTTTGCCTGGAGAATCCCACGAACAGAGGAACCTGGTGGGCGATAGTCCAAGGGGTTGCAAAGAATTGGACATGATTGAAGCAACTTAGCACACCAGTATTCTTGCCTGGAAAATCCCCTGGACAGAGGAACCTGGCAGGCTACAACCCATGGGGTCCCAAGAGTCAGACACGATTTAGAAGCTAAACCACTACCGCCGCTGCAGCACTGAAAGCCTGACACAGCTGGTTTGTTCACATGGATTGATTGGACTAGACACTCCTGCAGCTGAACTTAGAGGAGTACCTTTATTTGGGGACAATGCAATTAGCTTGAGGGGTTTCACTTTGCTTGTTTCTCTGATGCTGAACAGTTGGTTTTCATTCACAATCATGTTTCAGAAATGCATAGTTAAATTGCATTCGGGAATGCAGCTTAATCTGACTTTTCCAGACTTTATGAAACAACCAAATACAGTGCCTTTGCAGGTCTTATCACAGACTGTCAACATTGCTTCAAAGTCTTTGCCAGAGTGAAAGAAAACTCTCGCCTTACTTAACGTGCTCAGTTGCTCAGTCCTGTCCGACTCTTTGGGACCCCAGAGACTGTAACTCACCAGGCTCCTCTGTCCATGGGATTCTCCAGGCAAGAACACTGGAGTGGGTTGCCATTTCCTTCTCCAGGAGATCTTCCCGACCGAGGGATCAAACCCCTTCTCTTGCATCTCCTGCCTGGGCAGGCATATTCCTTACTAAGCCATTCCTTCTAGTCTTAGAAGCCACCTCAGAATAGAAGTTTACAACCAAACAGAAAGAAGAAACCTGGAAGCTCTGTAGCCCTGGAGTAAAGCGCCGCACAAGCATCCGTGTCCAGAACCTGCTAGCCAGCAGGCGGAAAGCTGCAGTTATCTGTCCATGGTTTGCAAATGTGTCTTCTGAAATGAACGAGTTCCAGTGCTCTTTGATTCTGTCCTGTGTGGAAAATTCTTCATCTGCAGATTCTTTAACATTGTTGTTAGGAATCCTCAAATTTGTTCTGCTGAAACCCCATTTCCTGGGTACCTGTCACTTTCCTTTGGTCTTGTCTGTATCAACCAAGACCTCGTCTACAGTTACAGTCCTGTCAGATCCTGATGCTGCAAATCTGAGACCTGAAGATGCATATCTTTTACCCTGGTTCCTTTGTTCTTGCAAGGCTTTTATTCATTCTAATTAATTTACTCCAGTGTATAAATAGGGGCAGCACTCCCTGCTCTTCGTTCAGTATTCATATTATACATACTTCTCTGCTTCATGCTTGCTTAAACAATTTTTTTCATTTCTGCATTTTTTGTTTGTTCTGTACATTTTGTTTTATTTTTCTTTTTTTAAAAAATAATGTGGGTTGTTGAGGAGGAGGAAAAAAATTTCTTCTACCCTCTGAGGTTCTTTTGGCTGTCTAGTAATTACATTCTCATAAAGTAACTTATCAGGAGAAAACATTTAATTATTTAAATAGAGGAGTCCCATAAGACTGTGAGACCCAGAGGGAGTCAGGCAATTGGTACTTAGCTTCCCAGGCAGCACTTGCAATGCGAAGAATCTGTATGCAATGCAAGAGAGGCAGGTTTGATCCCTGGGTCAGGAAGAGGCCCTGGAGAAGGAGATGGCAACCCACTCCAATGTTCTCGACTGGAGAATCTCGTGGGAAGAGGAGCATGGTGGGTTACAGTCCATAGCTTCACAATGAGCTGGACATGACTGAAGGGACTTAGCACACACACACACACACACACACACACCCCATCCTGAGCTAAGGAGAAGGGAAGGGGGCTCTGGGACAACACAGGGGAAGAAGATAGCTCACAGAAATGTGAGAAGGGCAACTACTGGTTAAAGAGATGCTTGTCGGGCCACATGGAGACGATGGGACACAGAGATGAGTCTGATCTCCAGGCCCTACCATGCTCTCCCCAGCGCCCCACATCCAACCCATACACCTTGTAGTTTATCTTTGGTGATGGTTCTCTTCCTGGACCAGACCCTCGCTCTATAGTCTTTTAGGCAGGTGAGGGAGAAAAGGCTCTTTCTCAGTCTTTTGGGTCTTGAATGTCTTCAGCTCAAAATAACCTACATGAAAAAGTGGCACGTTTAGGGGAGCCTCATTCTGAGCCCCATTCAGGGTGAATCCACGCATCTTCTCATTTAACGCTTCTGATCAGTAATTAGTGAGAAATGGAATCTTTCCTGCTACAATATCAGTAAACGAGAGATGTCCCAGTCATCAGCGTTTGCAGTCACTGTGATTGTGAGCTGGTGAGCCCTGAGGGAACTCAGGAAGGAAAGAATTCCTTCCGTGGGACTGCAGCCACTCCTCACTATGAGGCCTAAGGAAACTGGATACTAGCCTTAGACAGTAGATGCATATCAAAGGCATGATTTCATTGAGCCCAGACTCTTGATCTACCTATACATAAAGAGGAGGAGAAGGGAAGGGCAGAGGATGAGATAGTTGGATGGCATCAGTGGACATGAGTTTGAACTACTGCAGGAGACGGTGAAGGACAGGGAAGCCTGGAGTGCTGCACTCCATGGGGTTGCAAAGAGTCAGACACGACTTAGTGACTGAACAGCAACATACATAGAAAAGCACTAAATTCCTTAACTTGACATATCTGGTTTCTTTAATTAACAGTAATCCTTTAATGTGCTCTACGTTGCAAAAATTCCTATATATCCTAGTTCTTCCCTTTGCCTCTTCAAAGCAGCTATCAGAGCTATCTGAAACACTGCCTGTCTCCCAGGCTGCAGTCCTCATTTTGCTCCAGATAAAATTTAACTTGCAACACTTATATTGTGTGGATTCTTTTCAACATTAGAAAAGCTTTCTTCTTTTCAAAATTATTTTTAGTTATATCATGTTTGTGGTTTTAATTTTTCAAGTAATTTTTTTAATTTGTTGTTGTTCAGTCACTTAGTCATGGCCAACTCTCTGCAGCCTGACAGACTGCAGCATTCCAGGCTTCCTTGTCCTTCGCCATCTTCTGGAGTTTTCTCAGACTCCTGTCCATTGAGTCAGTGATGCCATCCAACTGTCTCATCCTCTGTCATTCCCTTCTTCTCCTGCCTTCAATCTTTTCCAGCATCAGGGTCTTTTCTAAAGAGTCAGCTCTTCCCATCAGGTGGCCAAAGTACTGGAGATTCAGTTTCAGCATCTGTCCTTCCAATGAATATTCAGGACTGATTTCCTATAGGATTGACTGGTTTGATATCCTTGCACTTCAAGGGATTCTCAAGAGTCTTCTCCAACACTACAGTTCAAAAGCATCAATTCTTCAGCACACAACTTTCTTTATGGTCCAACTCTCACATCCATACATGATTGCTGGAAAAATCATAGCTTTGACTATATGAACCTTTGTCAGTAAAGTAATGCCTCTGCTTTTCAATTTACTGTTTAAATTTGCCATAGCTTTTCTTCCAAGGGGCAAGTATCTTTTAATTTCATGACTGCAGTCACCATCTGCAGTGATGTGGAGCCCACAAAAACAAGATCTCACTGTTTCCATTGTTTCCCCATCTAATTGCCATGAAGTGATGGGACCAGATGCCATGATCTTAGCTTAATGAATGTTTAGTTTTAAGCCAGCTTTTTCACTCTCCTCTTTCACCTTCGTCAAAGATGAAAGTGAAAAGATATTCATCAAGAAGCCCTTTAGCTCCTCTTTTCTTTCACCTTAGGTGTGGTGTCATCTACATACACGAAGTCATTGATATTTCTCCCGGCGATCTTGATTCCAGCTTGTGCTTCATCCAGCCCAGCATTTCACGTGCTTTCATTGCACAGTTTCATTGTTGGTCTAGGCACATAATCAACGGAATCCTATGCAGACATTCACATCACAGTAATTCAGGACATGCTTTTCCTTTTATATTCGCTGAAAGTCACACCACTAAATTATCCAGACACCTACAAAACAGGTTATCATGTAAACAGTTTGAAAAACACACAGGGGACTTCCCTGGTGGTTTCACAGCTGAGGACCCAGGTTCAGTCCCTGGCTGAGGAACTAAAATCCCGGAAGCCATGGGGTGTAGCTAAAAGGGAGAGAGGAAAGAAAGAAAGAAAAGCACCTAGGTGTTTATAGCAGAAATAAATTGTTACTTAGATTCATGCACTGTATTTCCCCTAAGTGTCTTTCCTGGTTAAAGGTTAATTAGTTTTCTGATGTATCTCTGCTCTCATTGAGATGTTACCCAAATAGATTCAACCCTGGATATCACCCGAGCTATCTGTACATTAGTTATTATCTTCTGAGTGTGTCTGAGCTCTGAGGTCTGAGCTCTTTATCCAGAATTGCAGCGCCAATGTGAAACAGTGGTTATACATGACAAAGATATTTCATAGATCATGTATTTTCACACAATTTTTCAATTTAAAATAAGTGTGGTGCAAAAGGGCCCACGATGGAGACAGTATTCCCATAAAGTTTTAGACGGAGTGTATTGGAAAGTTCATAAAATTGGATGATGGTAAGAGCAGCATATTTTCATATAATTAAAGATTTATGGTGGCGTTATAATTTAATTTCTGCAAATCAAGCTTTCCTACGTGAGTTTTTCAAGCATGTAATTGTGAAATGCAATTGGAAACACCAAATGGAAGTCTGCATATAGAATTCCTAAAGAGTCATGTCAGGCACAATCTGCGCTTACAGAAAACTGAGAAAGTTAGGAAGAACTATGGCACTTTGTGTTTCTATAAAGGAAGCCTAGGGTGACAAAAGAAGCAGTAGAATCAAGTGAACCCCTTACAGTGGGGACAGGGGGTGACACTGCAATTTTCCTTCCTGTGCATGTACAGACCACGGTAGCGGGGTTCTCCTGTGCTTTGCGCCCCGGCACCATGAACCAACAATGCCGCCTGCTACATCGGTTTATAAAGGATGCTGCAGCCATCAAGCCACCACATTACAGCCAACAGGATGGTGAGCCCTAAGGGAACACAGGATGGAAACAGCAGCGGCCCACCATCTAGAGCCAACTGCAGCAGGCTCCCTGAGAGCGCACCCAAGGAAACTCAGGATGAAAAACAGACGACCCTGGCCCCAGGGAGCCGAGGTGCACATCACAGGAAGGATTTCAGTGAGCCCAGACTTTCCATCTTGCCATACTTAGAAAAGTGCTTAATTTCATTAACCTGAGATGAATGCTTTTCTATTTTATTAACTGTAATCTTTGGATGTTTTGACCACCCAGTCTTTTGTTGCAAAAACTCAGAGATGTCCTTCCCCCCTCCCCACCCCTCACCTTTTCAGCACACTCTCTCAGAGCCATCTAAGATGCTGTGTCCCAGATTTACATCCTCATATTTGTCCACTGAATGAATAAAACATAACTCGACTTAACCGTTGTGTGTGTGTGTGTGTGTGTGTGTGTGTGTTTCAGTCAACAGCACACAGGAGTGTGCTGCCAGGTGGAATAGATTTTCCAGTTATTGTCAATTGCTAGTGACAGTCACAGAGGCAAGGTCTCAGGATATGTTGTATAATTAATAGCTCTAATAGGCTGAATTGCATTCCTCCCCAATCCACACTGAAGCCCATCTCCCCATTACTTCAGAATGTGACCTTTTCTGGAAATAGGGTCTTGGGAGATGAAACTGGGTGCATACTCAGTCATGTCTGAGTCTTTGTGGCCTCAGGGACTGTAGCCCACTAGGCTCCTCTCTGTGAATTTTCCAGGCAAGAATACTAGAGTGAGTTGCCATTTGCTACTCCAGGGGATCTTCCCAATCCAGGGATTGAACCCACATCTCTGACGTCTTCTGCATTGGCAGGCAGATTCTTTACCATTAGCAGCACCTGGGGAGCAGATGTAATTAGCTGAGTTATGATGAGGTCATACTGGTAGATGTTAACCCGATATGACTGACATTCTTCTAAAATGGGGAAATCATGAAGCAGACACGAGCAGGGAAAACACTGCATGAACACAAAGGCAGAGCTGGGGGGATGCTTGAACAAGCCACAGAACACGAGGCTTGCCGGGTCCAGCCCCGGTGGATCCAGGGTGATTCGAAGGTGGGGACGGAGTAGGCGTCCTAGGAAAAACTTATTTAATACAGATAGAGAGGGACTAGGAATTTAGCAGAGAAAAAGAGGCCGAATAACTTGGTTAACACAGGGTACCAATCACCACCTACGTAGGCCGCAGGCGTCTTCCCGTTCTCCCGAAGGAGAGGAGGCACTGAGGTCCCCCCAACCCCGCCGTCCAATCTTAGAAGCCCAGGCAAGATTAGTAGGCTTGGTGGGTCCTATGCACCAGATGGGAATTCGGCCAGAAAATAGTAGGAGAGAGAAAAAGGGGCTGAATAACTTGCTTTACGTGGGGTACCAATAAAATTCCAGACAAGGAATTTGCACCATCTATATGGAGGGCACCCACGTTCCAGATGGGAATTCAGCCAGAAAATTGGGGAGTAGAAAGAAATGACATGAGGGAATCAGTCTTTCCAGAACTGATCCCATTTCTTTATTTTTCCGATTTTCTTATATACCTTTTGTTACATATAGGGATGAATACAGAGTC
>SJYF01000373.1:5847488-5881528 GCA_006410515.1 Procapra przewalskii | reverse complement strand
CTCATTGTTTAAATAATATATAGGAGTCACTACAAATAAAATGTCCCTTCTACATTAAATCATTAAAAACTAAAAAGTTGTAGAGAGACAAAAATAATTTAGTTGTTGCCTAAGGCTGAGAATTGGAAGAGGGACCGACTATAATGGAATATAAAGTCTCTTTGCAGGGTGATATGGTGGGCTGAAAATGCTACATCCATCCCCACAACAATCTATCCATGTCTTAATCCCCAAATTGTGACCATTACCTTGTGAGTTTAGATATGAGAGCTAGACCATAAAGAAAACTGAGCACCGAAGAATTGATGCTTTTGAACTATGGTGTTGGAAAAGACTCTTGAGGGTCCCTTTGACTGCAAGATCCAACCAGTCAATCCTAAAGGAAATCAGTCCTAAATATTCATTGGAAGGACTGTTGCTGAAGCTGAAACTCCAATACTGTGGCCACATGATGCAAAAAACTGACTCATTGGAAAAGGCCTTGATGCTGGGAAAGACTGCAGGCAGGAGGAGAAGGGGATGACAGAAGATGAAATGGTTGGATGGCATCGCTGATTCAATGTACATGAGTTTGAGCAAGCCACGGGAGTCGGAGATGGACAGGGAAGTCTGGCACGCTGCAGTCCAAGGGGTTGCAGAGTCAGACATGACTGAGTAACTGAACTGAACTGAACATTATTACCTTAAATGACAAAACATACATTAAAAATCTTGAAATGCAAATCAAGGCTACAATGAGTTATCACTTCATTTTGTTAAGATATCTACTATCAACAAAAAAAAAGCTAGATAAATGTTGGTGAGGATGTGGAGAAAAGGAAATTTTTCAACATTATTTGTAGGAATGTAAGTTGGTACAGTCATAGTGGAAAACTGTATGGAGATTCCTCAAAAAGTTAAAAATAGGACTACCATATGATTCAGCAATCCCACTTCTGGGTATACACACAAAAGAAAGGAAATCAGTACCTCGAAAAGATGTGTGCCCCTGGATTCACTGCAGCACTCTTCACAACAGATAAGAGATGGACACAACCCAAGTGTCCATCAACTGATGAATGGGTGAAGAAAGTATCATACACACAGGCACAAGACAATGTTATTCATCCTTTAAAGAGAAGGCAGTCTTGCCATTCACAACAACGTGGGTGAAACTGAAAGACGCTGTGTTAAGTGAAATAAGCCAGACAACAAGAAAGATTCTGCATAATCTCAGTTATATGTGGAATTTTAAAAAGTCAAATACGTATAAGCAGAGAGTATAAGAGTAGTAACCGGGGGCAGGGAGGTGGGGGAGATGGGGAGATACTGGTTAAGATAAATAAGTCTTGAGATCTAATGTGCAGCACAATGACTACAGTTAATATTCTTATGTGCAATATCTTATAATAAACTATAAAATGAAAGAATTTGAAAAAGAAGATGTATATATACATATATATACATAACTGAATCACTTTGCTGTACACCTGAAATGAACTGACCATTGTAAATCAATTATACTTCATCATAAAAAAACAGTAAATGGATGAGGACATGAATATGTTAATTATCTTAACAATAGTAATGTTCTCATTGTATATATGTATATCAAAACACAATGCTGTACTCTCTCTCAATAGGTAGATGGATAGATAGATAGGTTGATAGATGATAGATAGAGATAGACAGGGAGATAGATTATATATGTGTATATATATATACAATTGTATTTGGCTTCCCTGCTGGCTCAGATGGTAAAGAATCTGCTTGCAATATAGGAGGTTCGGGTTCGTTCCCTGGGTCAGGAATTTCCCCTGGAGAAGGGAATGGCAGCCCACTCCAGTATTCTTGCCTGGGAAATCCCATGGACAGAGGAGCCTGGTGATTTACAGACCATGGGGTCACAAAGAGTCAGACATAACTGAGCAACTACTTTCACAATTGTACTAATATATATGTGTGCCTTCCCTGGTGGCTCAGGTGGTAAAGCATCTGCCTACAGTGCAGGAGACCAGGGTTCAGTCCCTGGGTCGGAAAGATCCTCTGGAGAAGGAAATGGAAATCCCCTCCAGTATTCTTGCTTGGAAAATCCCACGGACAGAGGAGTGTGGTAGGCTACAGTCCATGGGGTTGCAAAGAGTTGGACACGACTGAACAACTTCACATATACACTAAAACCTGTTACATGAAAAATTAAAAAGAATATTCCAACTAACAAAACAGAAATGATATTGGAGTGTTACCATTTGACAAGCCCAGTGGATTAGCAAATAAAGCATCAATCAACAATGGCACTAGTGTCGCAAGAAACAGACAATTAGACATTAGTAGCTTCCTCATGAAAGAATGCAATTGTACCAACAGTCAGACCAAAGAAATGGAAGCAGAATCAGCTGTTTCTGCATCCCGCTGCTGCTGGCGTATCTGAAATAAAATAGAAGAGCAGGTTAAACTTCACTGAAGCAGGTCGGCAGCTTCCTTCAGCCCAGGGGAAGCCCCACAGGTCAAAGGCACTGAATCCGCAGCAGGGACCTCCTAAAGAAGAGAGAGGAGATAGACGGGAGTCGGCTGCAGAGTCTCCACCAGCAAACGGTGAAAAGTGACACGTAAGGAGACTGTCCCTACTACAGTGACGGTGACGGTGCTTTCTGGGACATCTGTGCTGACAAGCTGATTGGCTTCAATGGGAGGACCAATTGAATAAGTTCTCAGATTTTGAGGTAAATAAATGTAAACAAACAGTCATATCCAACTCATATCCTTAGAATAAAAAATTCAAAGGAAATGTCATTCTCATATTACCTGCTAGCTCTTTGTAACACATACATGATATAAACTTCAAAGAAAGCTTCTAAGATCCATGTTTTCATTGTCAACATTAAGATCCCCTAAGTTTTCCCTTTGATCTGGTCATGTCCTTCAAAATGTTGCTTTGTCTGAGTGCTTTACCATGTGAGCAACTGTCAAACACTTGAGAAAAATTACTTACATTCTTCTAAGTTGCAGAATAATAAAAGAAATATTGTTTTTTAAAGGAGGGGTAACAGTTTGAATTAAGATTTCCAAATAATGGATTTAAACTTCTTTGAAAGCAGTGTTATAATAACTGTGTACTGCTGGAAGCTGGGTATGTAATATCATATTTGACTTTCACTATAAGCAGGTGGCATCACCGATGCAATTGGACGTGAACTTGGGCGACCTTCAGGAGATGGTGAGGGGCAGGGAGGCCTTGCATGCTGCAGTCCATGGGGTCGCAGAGAGTCAGACACGCCTGGGCCACTGAACAACAACATAAGCAAGTGAGGATTAAGCAGGGTGATTCCATACGTAGGAAAAGAAATGAAACGAGAATCATTTTACACTGATAACTGCATTGGTTGTAACAGCTCAGAGAGGTAATAGTCTAATTTGAAGACAGTTAGAAGAGAACTTTCTGGATATCAAAGAGCCCCCACTTTATTCTAAAAGCTGCCCCAGTGAAACGTCCACCACTTTTCCTGGTCAGGACATCTAAGACTGACCCCCTCCCTCTGGCTTCCTATTCCCTGCTGGGGTCATTCTGTCATGTAGCAAGGCAGCTCTCCTATCTCTGGGGCTCCCCTGGCGGCTTAGATGGTAAAGAAACTGTCTGCAATGCGGGGAGATCAGGGTTCGAGATCCCCTGGAGAAGCAAATGGCTACTCACTCCAGTATTCTTGCCTGGAAAATACCATTGAAAAAAATTATCTCTAAAATGTTCTCCAGTTTTAATATTTGATGTCTGATGGAAGACTTTTACATCCTGTGAATTATTTCTAATTTTGCTGTAGAGGAAGACCATGGGGGCTTGCAATGGCAGAATTCTAAACTCCCTAAAAACTTTCCATACTCACCTTGGGTTGAAAATACTTTCAAATTCCCATTAGCTAGCTTCCCAGGGCTTCCCAGGTGGTGCTAGTGGTAAAGAACCTGGAAGTCAATGCAGGAGACATAAGAGACACAAGTTCGATCCCTGGGTTGGGAAGATCCCCTGGAAGAGGGCATGGCAACTCACTCCGGTATTCCTGCCTGGAGAATCCTGTGGACAGAGGAGCCTGGAGGGCTACAGTCCATGAGGTCACAAAGAGTCAGACACAACACAGCATAGAGTTTGATTTTTGAAGGAATCTAATTTCTTACTGAAATTAAAATACCTCACCTGATAATGGTCTAGAAAGTCTATAGAACTGTAGCAATGTCTATCTAAATCTATAACAAAGCCCACTAGAGGCCTTTTGTACCAGAGTGAAAGAGATTAGAACGTTAATAACATTTCTGAGCTTCATATTTAGCAGGCATTGTGTGGAACGCTTCATACGTATTAGCACATTTGATTCTCAGACAGCCACGCACTTCAGTCTAATTCAACTTTCTGGTAGAGGAGTGAAAGTGAAAGTTGCTAGGTGGTGTCTGACTCTTTGCGACCCCGTGGACTGTACAGTCCACAGAATCCTCCAGGCCAGAATACTGAAGCAGGTAGCCTTTCCCTTCTCCAGGCGATCTTCCCAACCCAGAGATCTCACCCAGGTAATTCATGCAACACCATTAAATCAACCACGGGTGGCCTTTAACCCCAAGTTTGGGCATCTCAGAACCCACTTACTTAAGAATGTGGTTTGTGACCTGAATCTCAGCCTTTCTAAGCTCCACTGAAATTAATCTGGGGGACTTCCCTAGTGTTCCAGTGGTTAAGAATCTGTGTTACCATGCAAGGGACATGGGTTCTATCCCTGGTCAGGGAACTAAGCACCCATACCCGGTGGAGCAACTAAGCCCAAGCACCACAGCTGCAGAATCCATGCACCGCAACAAAAAGACCTTGTGTGGCGCAATGAAGACTCCACCTGCCACAGCTAAGACCCAGTGAACCCAAATAAACAAAATTAAATATTTTACAAACAATAATAAATTGATTCTGAAGATGATTCAGTGTTGGGTAATCCTCAGAACTGTCCTGGAAGTCATTAAAGCTCTCCCCACCATTTATTGCAGGACCCTGCAAGTATGGCTTGGAAATAGCACACTGTAGGGCTTAGCTCTTAAATTCATCACTCTAGCTTCCCATTTGAAGTGAGGTAGGAAAGCACTATTGGAAACTTTGGATGTTCTCAATCCTTGTGTTTACTGGGCCATGTCCAATCTCTGTGATTCTCCTAAAAGGAGATGTTTTTGGAGCAGATCCTGAGGCTAGAAGAGTTTAAGGAGGAAGAAAGCAGTGAAGAGCTTCATTCCCACCCCCAGCCAAGTTCACAGGTTCCTGATGTCATTACCCAGGTGGTGGTTGTCCCCTGCTTTTCCGGGAGAGGCAACGTGTGGATTTGGGCAGCAGTGGGGAGAGGCAGGAGGTGACACAGTGAGAGGTTCTGCCTGAGTTTTGCTTCTTCACATTGAATTGAACCAGAAGTCACTCTCCTCCGAATCTTTCCTATTAACCTGTCTTGGACAGGTGGGAGTAAATCATTATTGGAGCAGATTGTTGTAAAGGGATTGGGGATTTCATGTTTTTCTGGTCTATAGGCAAAAAAAAAAAGTTTTGTTAGTGATTCCATGGGGAGTGTCTTGCTTTTCTGTGAATCCTCCAGATGGCAGTTCCGTGCAATGATGGGAAATGAAACTACTGACCTTGGGAATTTAGTCCGTGTTGCTATTAAATCATTTTCATGCTTCTGCTTTAGGGAAGTGCCAACATCTTTTCTTCTGTGTGTGTGTGTGTGTTTTGATAGATCCCTTGCCCACAATCATACTGCTATTTTTCTTTAAAATTGCTAGGGCTTCAGTTCAGTTCAGTTCAGTTCAGTCTCTCAGTCGTGTCCGACTCTTTGAGACCCCATGAATCGCAGCACACCAGGCCTCCCTGTCCATCACCAACTCCCGGAGTTCACTCAGACTCACATCCATCAAGTCGGTGATGCCATCCAGCCATCTCATCCTCTGTCGTCCCCTTCTCCTCCTGCCCCCAATCCCTCCCAGCATCAGGGTCTTTTCCAATGAGTCATCTCTTCGCATGAGGTGGCCAAAATACTGGAATTTCAGCTTTAGCATCATTCCTTCCAAAGAACATCCAGGACTGGTCTCCTTCAGAATGGACTGGTTGGATCTCCTTGCAGTCCAAGGGACTCTCAAGAGTCTTCTCCAACACCACAGCTCAAAAGCATCAATTCTTCAGCACTCAGCCTTCTTCACGGCCCAACTCTCACATCTATACATGACTACTGGAAAAACCATAGCCTTGACTAAACAGACCTTTGTTGGCAAAGTAATGTCTCTGCTTTTTAATATACTACCTAGGTTGGTCATAACTTTCCTTCCAAGGAGTAAGCGTCTTTTAATTTCATGGCTGCAATCACCATCTGCAGTGATTTTGAAGCCCCCCAAAATAAAGTCTGACACTGTTTCCACTGTTTCCCCATCTATTTGCCATGAAGTGATGGGACCAGATGCCATGATCTTCGTTTTCTGAATGTTGAGCTTTAAGCCTACTTTTTCACTCTCCTCTTTCACTTTCATCAAGAAGGGTGGTATCATCTGCATATCTGAGGCTATTGATATTTGTCCCAGCAATCTTGATTCCAGCTTGTGGTTCTTCCAGCCCAGCGTTTCTCATGATGTACTCTGCATATAAGTTAAATAAGCAGGGTGACACTATACAGCCTTGACATACTCCTTTTCCTATTTGGAACCAGTCTGTTGTTCCATGTCCAGTTCTAACTGTTGCTTCCTGACCTGTATATAGGTTTCTTAAGAGGCAGGTCAAGTGGTCTGGTATTCCCATCTCTTTCCTAATGCTAGGGCTTAGGAAATACCAAATATAAGTAAAATCTTCCCTATTTCCCATTGCTAACTTTTCTTTCTGTTGCCTTAGCCTGGTTGGATAAGCAACACAGAGGACCTAGTTTGTTAGCATCAAGGTTTTGGCTGAAGAGAGAGGAAGCATGACAGTGTCTTTAAGATGTCTCTCTTCTCCCACCAAGCTACGCTGAATGTCTCTGGACCTTGTTCAGAAACTGCCTGGAGAACGGAAAGCACGTTGCACTGTGTGCCTGAGGGAGGTTTTCCTTTTGCTTATTTGGAAGCGCTGCCTGCTGCAGTGGTCCCAAGCAGAACATCAAAATCAGAGGGCTGTGAGCGTGAGCTCCTCTCGCTAATTCATCATTGATTTGCACCTCGATCATTCTCTGACACTGAGCATCTGCTCGGGAGCTTATTGGGCCCAACACGTCTCCCAGGGCATCCACAGCAGGAGCACAGCAGGCGGCCCCTGGACCAGCCCAAGGGAAGCCCAGGGCATCTCCTTCTATTAGCGGGTGCTGCCTGGGCTACCATTAGCCTGACGACTTAGAGAAAGAGAGAAAAATCCTAAGTGATGGTGCCACGAGCCGTAACTGCTGGCTGAGTCTCCTGAGACTCATAACTTCACAACTTCTGTTCAGAACATGAACGGGGAGTTAATTAGCCATTGTTGTGACTGATTCTGAAATGCATAGTTTTCAGGCTGATTTACAGAGGGTTTAACAATCAGAGGTTTCACACCAGCATGAAAAATAATTCACACATGCCAAAAAGCATTAAAAACATCCAAATAATCAATCTCTAAACTGCCTCTGCTGATCATTAGCATCATGAAAAATAGCAACAAAAAGAAAAATTTCAAGAATTCAACTCAAGTCCCACTTTCTACCTTTAAAAAAAAAAAAAGACAACTTTCACATTCTAACTGGAATTTGGAATTTTAGAGACTCGACTAAAGGTACAGATGGCTTGAAGGGCAATTTGGATTTAATCTCATCAGGCTGACAGGGAAGGCATATCATGCAACCAGCCCTGTCATCCAGGGAGTGAGGATGGAGATGCTGCCAGAGTTAGTGTTAAAATTCAGATTCAAGTGTAAATTAGAAGTTTCTAGTAGTCATGCAGGGATGTGAGAGTTGGACCATAAAGAAGGCTGAGCACCGAAGAACTTGCTGGAGAAGACTCTTTGAGAGTTCCTTGGACAGCAAGGGGATCAAACCATTCAATTCTAAAGAAAATCAACACTGAAGATTTATTGGAAGGATTGCTGAAGCTCCAATACTTTGGCCACCTGATGGGAAGAGCTGACTCATTGGAAAAGACCCTGATATGGCGAAATATTGAAGGCAAAAGAAGAGGGAGGCAGAGGATGAGATGACTAGATAGCATCACCAGCTCAATGGGCATGAATCTGAGCCAACTCTGGGAGACTGAAAAACAGGGAAGCTGGGTGTGTTGCAGTCTATGGGATCACAAAGAGTCAGACATGACTTGGCAACTGAACAACAGCAACTACAGAAAGAGGAATATATGAGTGAAATTCAGGAAAGAGGTCTAGATTGGAGGTGTATATTTATTAGCTGACAAGGAAAGCACTGAAAGTTACAAGACTGGCACAGACAGCCAAGGTGGTGAGTCACAGGTTACAAGACGCTAAAGCCAGAAAACCACAAGTCTCTCCTATCACTCTTCTTTTTTTTATCTCTAAATATCCACTCTATTTTTGACCTTCTTCCTCTCCCTACAAGATATCTTCTATACTGCCAGATGTCCACAAATGTTTTCTTCTAAGGTCCAGATAGTAAACATTTTAGATTCTGAAAGTTATGTGTGATCTCTGTTGCAGGATTTGCTTTCCACAATTTAAAAATGTAAAAATTATTTTTAACTTTTTACTCAGAGAAAAACAGAATCAAATTAACTTTGGTTTATGGACTGTTGTTTACCAACTGCTGGTCTAAACCATTTCTGACTCTCTGGGTTTCAACCGTATTCTACTGGGCCTCCTTGTTTACATTCTTCTGCAATTTCTCCACCACAGAGAACAATAAATTAGGGAATTTGTTTTTCTGTCTTTAAATCAAGTTCAGATGATGGCACTTAAATGGCTTTACATTGAAACGATGACAATGTAAATCACCATCATTTCAATGATAACATAAAATCTTTTTAGGATGATAACATGAAAACTTACGAAGATTTACCTGCTCTGGCTGCTGTTGAGTACTGCCAATCCAGCCCACATCCTGGTTTTGTAAACAAAATTTTGCTGGAAAAGAGTCACGCGTTTTTTGTTTTTTTTTTAACGTATTGTGTATAGCTGTTTCACTTATGGCAGAGTTGGGTAGTTGTGATGAAAACAATCTGGCTCACAAAGCCTAAAATATTTACTATCTGAAGACTAACAGAAAAGTGTGCTCCTCTTGTCTCTAAAACATCAACATTATTTACTACATACAAGGCTTTTCTATAGATGAGTCCTCTGTAGGCTTTTGCATACCTAAGCCCTCCTGCTTCCACAGTTTTTTCATGGGTTCCAAGTGAAAATTTTAGTTGATTATTCTCTTTATTCATAACAAAATATCATCATTGGTTTGTACAAGTTTTCTGTGCTGTATCATTTTATTGCATTGCATTTTATTTCTGCCCTTTAGTTCCCACCCAGTCTCTCACTTCACTCCCAAGTGTAGCTTAATTGAATTAAGACCTGAAAATATAATCTGTGTAATGAACTTCTCTGAAATTTGCTGTAACAAGTCATTCTTTACTTGTTAAGAATTTGTGTACCCCGTTTTTATAGTTTTAATAACTAAGACATTCCTCCATGAGTCGTGAGATTATATTCACATCATTTATAAAATCTGAGGTTGTTTGATCACTTTTCTAGACAATCCAAGTTCAGTTTAGTTAAGTCACTCAGTCGTGTCTGACTCTGCAACCCCATGGACTGCAGCACACCAGGCTTCCCTGTCCAACACCAATTCCTAGAGCTTGCTCGAATTTATATCCGTTGAGTCAGTAACGCATCCAACCCTCTCATCCTCTGTCATTCCCTTCTCCTCCTGCCTTCAATCCGTCCCAGAATCAGAGTCTTGTAATGAGTCAGTTCTTCACATCAGATGGCCTAAGTATTGGAGCTTCAGCTTCAGCATCAATCCTTCAAGTGAATATTCAAGGGACTCTCAAGAGTCTTCTCCAACACGACAGTGCAAAGCTATCAATTCTTTGGTGCTCAGCTTTCTTTATGGTCCAACTTTAAAATCCATACATGACTACTGGAAAAACCATAGCTTTGACAATATGGCCCAGTCAACCCTGGATATCCAAGAAAATAACTCCTGAATAGCCATTGGAAGGAATGATGATGAAGCTGAAGCTTCAATACTTTGGCCACCTGATGCAAAGAGCTGACTCAGAAAAGACCCTGACGCTGGGAAAGATTGAAGGCAGGATGAGAAGGGGATGACAGAGGGTGAAATGGTTGGATGGCATCACCGACTCAATGGACATGAGTCTGAGCAAGCTCCAGGAATTGATGATAGACAAAGAAGCCTGGCGTGCTGCAGTCCATGGGGTTTCAGAGTCAGATACAACTGAGCAACTGAACTGGTGACTGACATAGGCCTTTGTGGGCTTCTCTTGCAGTTCAGTTGGTAAAGAATCTGCCTGCAGTGCAGGAGACCTGGGTTCAGTTCATGGATCCTGAAGGACACTTGGAGAAGGAAGAGGCAGCCCATTCCAGTATTCTTGCCTGGGGAATCCCAGGGACTGAGGAGCCTGGCGGGCTACTGTCCACGGGGCCACAAGAGCTGGACACAACTTCAGTGACACCACAACCACCACCACTACCGACCTTTGCTGGCAAAGTAATATCTCTGTTTCCTAATATGCTGCCTGCTGCTGCTGAGTCGCTTCAGTCGTGTCCGACTCCGTGCGACCCTGTAGACGGCAGCCCACCAGGCTCCCCCGTCCCTGGGCTTCTCCAGGCAAGAACCCTCGAGTGGGTCGCCATTTCCTTCTCCAATGCATGAAAGTGAAAAGTGAAAGTGAAGTCGTTCAGTCGTGTCCGACCCTCAGCGACCCCATGGACTGCAGCCTTCCAGGCTCCTCTGTCCATGGGATTTTCCAGGCAGGAGTACTGGAGTGGGGTGCCATTGCCTTCTCCGTAATATGCTGTCTAGATTTGTCAATTTCTTCCAAGGAGCAGGTGTCCTTTAATTTCATGGCTTCAGTCACCATCTGCAGCAATTTTGGAGCCCAAGAAAATAAAGTCTGTCACTCTTTCCATTGTTTCCCCATCTATTTGCCATGAAGTGATGGGAGAGGATGCCATGATCTTTGTTTTTTGAATATTGAGTTTTAAGACAGCTTTTTGACTCTCCTCTTTCACTTTCATCAGGAGGCTCTTTAGTTTCTCTTTAATTTATACCCTGAAGGTGGTGTCATCTGCATATCTGAGATTATTGATATTTCTCCCGGCAATCTTGATTCCAGCTTGTGCTTCATCCATCCCAGCATTTCACATGATGTACTCTGCCTATAAGTTAAATAAGCAGGGTGACAATATACAGCCTTAATGTACTCCTTTCCCAATTTGGAACCAGTCTGTTGTTTCATGTCCATTTCTGTTTCTTCATGACCTGCATACAGATTTCTCAGCAGGCAGAGAAATCTGGTATTCCCATCTCTTTCAGAATTTTCCAGTTTATTGTGATCCACACAGTCAAATGCTTTCGTGTAGTCAATTAAGCAGAAGTAGATGTTTTTCTGGAATTCTTTTGCTTTTTCTATGACCCAAAGGATGTTGGCAATTTGATCTCTGGTTTCTCTGCCCTTTCTAAATCCAGCTTGAACATCTGGATTTCACATTCTTTTGAAGCCTATCTTGGGGAATTTTGAGCACTACTTTGCTAGCATGTGGGGTGAGTACAACTGCGCAGTAGTTTGAACATTCTTTGGCATTGCCTTTCTTTGGGATTGAGATGAAAATTGACATTTTCCAGTCCTGTGGCCACTGCTAAGTTTTCCAAATTTGCTGGCATATTGAGTGCAGCACTTCCACAGCATCATCTTTCACAATTTGAAATAGCTCAGCTGGAATTCCATCACTTTAGTGATGCTTTCTAAGGCCTGCTTGACTTCACATTCCAGGATGTCTGGTGTTAGGTGAGTGATCCACCATTGTGATTATCTGGGTCGTGAAGATCTTTTTTGTACAGTTCTTCCGTGTATTCTTGCCACCTCTTCTTCATATCTTCTGCCTCTGTCAGGTCCACACTATTTCTATCCTTTATTGAGCCCATCTTGCACGCAATGTTCCTTGAAGAAGTGAAGTGAAGTTGCTCAATCGTGTCCGACTCTTTGCAACCCCGTGAACTGTAGCCTACCAGGCTCCTCCCTCCATGGGATTCTCCAGGCAAGAGTACTGGAGTGGGTTGCCATTTCCTTCTCCAGGGGATCTTCCCACCCCAGGGACTGAACCCGGGTCTCCTGCATTCCAGGCAGACGCTTTAACCTCTGAGCCACCAGGGAAGCCTGCAGTGTTCCCTTGGTATCTCTAATTTTCTCAAAGAGATCTCTAGTCTTTCCCATTCTATTGTTTTCCTCTATGTCTTTGCACTGATCGTTTGGGAAGGCTTTCTTATCACTCCTTGCTATTCTTTGGAACTCTGCAATCAGATGGATGTAGCTTTCCTTTTCTCCTTTGCCATTAGTTTCTCTTCTTTTCCTAGCTATTTGTAAGTCCTCCTCAGAAAGCCATTTGCCTTTTTGCATTTTTTTCTTCTTGGGGATGGTTTTGATCACTGCTTCTTATACAATGTTATGAACTTCCATCCATAGTTCTTCAGGCAGTCTATCAGATTTAATCCCTTGAATCTATATGTCACTTCCACTGTATAATTGTAAGGGATTTGATTTAGGTCATACCTGAATGGTCTAGTGGTTATCCCTACTTTCTTCAGTTTAAGTCTGAGTCTTGCAATAAGGAGTTCATGATCTGAGCCACGATCAGCTCCTGATCTTGTTTTTGCTGACTGTATAGAGCTTCTTCTAGACAATGCAAAGACCTTTGGGATTTTAAATCTATTTAGCATTTTCTGACATTTTGTTTCAGAAAAACCATTTTTGTAGTATAATATCCAAAACATTATTTCATACAGTGCAAGTTCATTTCTACTTGGTGCTGTGCTCAGTCACTCAGTCATGTCTGACTCTTGTAACCGCGTGGACTGTGGCCCAACGGGCTCCTCTGTCCATGGGATTCTCCAGGCAAGAATGCTGGAGTGGGTTGTTATGCCCTCCTCCAGCGGATATTCCTGATCCAGGGACCGAGCCCAGATCTTTCCCATCTCCTACATCAGCAGGCAAATTCTTTATCACAGTGCCACCTGGGAAGCCCTTATTTCTATTTACTTACTTATATACCACCTCTTTGGTAAAAACATTTTTATTTAGGTATATTCAAACTTCTATCTGGAAAAGATTCCTCTCTTCCTATAGTAACTCTTTTCCTGTTTCTTTTACTTAGAATTACTGCTGATGAACTCTCTCAGTATTGGTTTATCTTAAAACATATTTATTTTGCTTTCTTTGTTGAAAGATATTTTCACTGGACATAGAATTCCAGGCTGCCAATTGTTTTTAATCTAGCATTTTTTTTTCTTTAACATCAGGTGTGTAATGTTGTGTGCTGGATACGCTCCTGGGCCAAACACATGTACATAATTACTTATACAAATGGCGTTAATCTGGTAAAATCCAAATAAATCTAAAGCTGGTTTTTTAGTTTTGACTATGCAGTGTAGTTATGTAAAATATTAGTGTTAAAGCAGTGGGTAGGGAATATACCAAAATTCTCTGTACAACTTTGTGACTTTTCTGAAAATCTAAAGTTATTTTGAATAAAAAGCATTTTTAAATAATCAGTTCAACTTCATCCCTGTTTTATATAAACAAACACTGTCAAGATAAGTATGACTGACATTTGAGTATTAAGGTTCTCTAGATTCGGCCCTTTCCTAAGTCCGGGCTTTGCAATTCCATCTGATGCTCATATCATAGTTTCCTGCACAGTCTTCTAAAGATGAAGACGTAGGTCAGTTTAATTCCCTGCTTCTACAAGCAGTGCCCTGGAGATTATCCCAATGCCTTTCTTCTTGGACATGAATACACTCTAAGTGTTTGTCTTAATATATACATGGATGTAATTGCACCAAATACTTCCAAATTAATTTTTATAATACCTGAAATAGTGACATCATAATCCTAGCAATTGTTTTTAATGTTTGAGATCCCATATTCTTACCATCACTTGACACGTGTTAATAATTTTTGCCAATCAATAGGTACAGAGTATTTTCTCACGGTTATTTTTATTTGCACCTCTCTGATTGCTGGTGTAGTTAAGAATCTCTACATGTATTTATTAGTCATTTCTTCAGGATTTCCCTTTTGTGAATTGCTTAGTTAGCCATTTTCATCCTATTTTTTCTTATAGAAATAATTACATCATCCATATTAATGTTTTGTCAATTTAGCTATTGCAAGTTTTGCGATTTATGTAATACATATTACCTTTGTTTATACTATTCTTTCTTTGAAAATAAATTTTAATTTTAGGGCAAACATCTATCAGTGTTCCCCATACTGTTAATATTTCTGTGGTCTCATTTTAAAAAATGTTCTTGGACTTCCTTGGTGTTCTAGTGGTTAAGGATCCTCAGGGATCATGAGTTCGACCCCTAGTCTGGGAAGATCCCACATGCACCGGGACAGCCAAGCCAGTGCCATACAGCTGCTGAGGCTGCGCTCTGGAACGCGTGGTCCACGGCAGGAGCGGCCACAGCGAGAGGGAGGATGCACAGCGAAGCTAGCGAGCAGCCCCGCTCACCGCAGCCAGAGGAAGCCCAGGCAGCAACGCAGACCCAGCACAGGCGAAAATAAGAAGCAAATAAAGTCTAAAACTGTGCTTAACGAATGAGTCCAAACGTGTAAACAGAAGTGCAAGAGACCGAGACTAGCCAACACAGCACTGAAGAAAAGCACGGCAGTGAAGAGCAGGTAAAGGACCATCAACTGTAGGACTTGCCATGAGGCCATAGTAATAAGTTGACAGGCCGATGAATACTGGCCAAAAAAAAAAAAAAGGTAAATAGATTGATGGAAGAGAACAAAGAGAAACAGACCCAAATAAATATAGTCCACTAATCTTTGAAAAAAAAAGAGCAAAGCTAATTTTTAATAAACGGAAAAAAGCTAGTATTTTCAATAAATGGAACTGGAACAATTGGGCATCCCAGGCATTTACAGCAAGTTTTTCTTTTTTAAAGAAAAAGTGAATCTAGACACATAACTTACACCTTTCACAGTTACCTCATAATAGATCATGATGTAAATATAAAAACCATAAACTTTTAAAAGATAACCTAGGAGAAAATCTAAGTGACTTCAGGTTCAGTGATAAATTTTAGATACATCTCCAAAAGTATGATCCATGAAAGAAATAATTGATAATTGGGACTTCATCAAAATTAAAAATGTTGCTCTGTGAAAGACAGTGTTAAGATATGGGAAAGACAAACCCTGGCCTGGTAGAAAGGATATGTCTGGTAAAGGCTAAATTATCCAAAATTTACAAAGAAGTCTTGAAACTTGATAAGACAATGAACAACCAATTAAAAACATGGCCAAAGGTCTAGACAGACACCTCACCGAAGAAGGTACACAGCACACAGAAAGATGCTCATTGGGTCTATTTAATGAGACAGTCACTCTGGAAGACAGTTTGGCAGTTTCTTACAAAGTTAACACACTGACCATGCTGTTGTTCAGTCGCTCAGCCGTGTCCGACTCTTTGTGACCCCATGGACTGCAGCACACCAGGCTTCCCTGTCCTGCACTCTCTCCCAGAGTTTGCTCAAACTCATGTTCACTGAGTCGGTGATGCCATCCAACCATCTCGTCCTCTGTCATCCCCTCCTCCTCTGCCCTCAGTCTTCCCCAGCATCAGGCTCTTTTCCAGTTAGTCGGCTCCCAGCGTCAGGTGCCCAAAGTTCTGGAGCACTCTGACCGTAGGATCTAGCAACTGCACTTCTTGGTATTTACCCAAATGGAAAATGTATGCCCCCCCCAAAAAAAAACACTTGCACACAGGTGTTTACAGCAAGTTTGTCCATAATTGTTAAAGCTTAAAAGCAAGCAAGATATCCTTCAATGGTTTGAGTGGGAAAACTGTGATATATTCATACAGTGACATATAGTTCAGCAATAAAAAGAAATGAATTAAAAATAAACAGAGGAGGGACTTCCCAGGTGGCCCAGTGGCTAAGACTTAGCACTCCCAGTGCAGGAGACCAGGGTTCAGTCCCTGGTCTAGCAACTAGATCCCTCACGCTGCAACTAAGACCCAGCGCAGCCAAATTAACAAATGGCTTTTCAAGACATAGAGGAAACAAATTCTTATCGTTAAATTAAAGAAACCAGTTTGAAGAAGCTATGGAATATATGATTCTGACTATATGATGTTTTAGAAAAGTCAAAACTATGGAGACAGGGAAAAGATCAGTGGTTTCTAGGGTTTGGAGGGAGAGAAGGAGGGATGAATAACATAGGGAACTGTTGGGCAGTGGAAATATTCAGTATGATACTGTAATGATGTATAACATTTGTCAAAACCCATAGAACTGTACAACAGTAAAAGTTAGCCTTAATATGATGATGGACTCAGATGTTACAGTTAATAAATAATAATTTATCAATAGAGAGAGAGAGAGAGAGAAGTTGCTCAGTCATGTCCAACTCTTTGTGACCCGATGGACTGTAGCTGGCCAGGTTCCTCTGTCCATGGGGTTTTCCAGACAAGAATACAGGAGAGGGTTGAGATTTCCTTCTCCAGGGGATCTTCCCGATCCAGGGATCGAACCTGGATCTCCTGCACTGCAGGCAGACTGTTTACCATCTGAGCCACCATGGAAGTAATAACTATTAATTAATTGCAACAAATACACAACACTCATGTAATATATTAATAACAGGGAAATGTGGAAGGAGGAGAGAAAGTGTGAAGAAGTATCTGAGTTCTCTGTACATTTTGCTAAACCTAAACGTTTTTCAAATCTAAAATTTCAATTAAATAATGCAGTCAATTGATTTTTTTAATGTCACAATGTTTAATGAAGATAAAATATGAAAGAAAGGTGAAATAAGTCCTACTATAACAGTAGTTGTAGGAAACAATTTAATGATAATTTACTGTGAGTGGAACATCTCTCACATTAGATTTGTTTTTGATCCAGGAATATATTTATATCAAGAGAAAGACTTGCCTCAAGTTCTGCATTTGCAGCAAAGGATAGCAGCCTGTGTCCATGGATCCAATATAGCACCATCTGTTTTCATGTAAACTGCAATTTAAGAATGTTTTTCATATTTTAACTGGTTTTTAAAAATCTAAAGAAGAAAAATATTTTATGATATGAAAATTTTGTGTACCCTAAAGTTCATAAATACAGTTTTACAGGAACACAGTTAAGTACCTGTCCCTTGCGGACTGTATACTTAATTTCTTTTCTTTAAATTCAAGCATGTGGTTGCAGAAGTACTCATCGATTAGCAAGGAATTACAGTCGCTTATGTTACCTGAGGCGGCTTCCGAGGTGGCAGTAGTGGTAAAGAACCTGCTGCCAACGCAGCAGACGAAAGAGACTTGCGTCAGATCCCTGGGTTGGGAAGATCCCCCGGAGGAGGGCCTGGCAACGCACTCCAGTATTCTCATCTTTAAAATCCCGTGGACAGAGGAGCCTGGCCGCCTACGGTCACAGAGTCGCAAAGAGTTGGACTCAGCATGAACCAGCTTAGCAGCTGAACCACTGAACCAGTCAGCTGAACCTGCTTAGCATGTACTCATGGTACCTGCGAAGCATTTTGCACTAATAAAAAGTGAAATACTTGTTTCACTGAGACGACCCAGAGGGATGGTACGGGGAGGGAGGTGGGTTCAGGATGGGGAACACGTGTGTACCCGTGGCGAATTCATGTTGATGTATGGCAAAACCAATACAATATTGTTAAGTAATTAGCTTCCAATTAAAATAAATAAATTTACATTAAAAACGTGAAATACTCTTAAATACTCTTAAAATATTCTTAAATCTGTATGCTGTACATACTCTTAAATATATTTAATCTAAATAATATACTTGACGTATGATCTGATTCTTTACAGAGGCAACCACCACCAGTTAAAGATTCATCAAGATAACAATTGGAGATAAATATTAATCCAATATAAAACTGTGCTTACCTTAAAAAAAGTGTTCTCAAAGATGTATATACAATTATTTCATTGCATCACATCATAACAAAACTTGACAATATCTTAAATGGCCTTACATAGGAGACTGATTAAGAAAAGTTTTATGCAAGTGTACAATGAACCCTAGTGCAGCTGGTAGATCTCTATGTAACAGCATTTAGTGAAAAAGCATGTTATTAAGAATATGTGAGAGGCTAAGTATCTGGCATATTGCTTACCCATTGCAGCTTTTTCTGGATTATTTAGAATTTTTCACCAGGAATGCATATTTTTTAAACCATATTTCAGTTCTGGGGGGGAAGGAGGTTTATGTGAGCTTATATATATATCAGTAAATAAATCTGAAATATTGGGTTAAAATGAGAAACCCATATTGTACTAAAAATGGCCCATTTTCTCCCCTGAGCTGTTCTCTAGTCTAATTTTCTGTCTGCAGTTTATTTCAGAATTGCATGGAAGATTTATGGAATACCATTAGCTATGGTTGAAGAATTACTTTCATGCTAAAGTCTTGTTCTCAGCCACTTCTAACTTCTTGGGAAAAAAACATTAGCCTTAAATTTCTCTTGCTGTTTTCAAGCCAAAGATAAATTTTATTTGAAAAGCTTAGAGGAGAAAAAATAAAGATCCCCTTAGCTCTGTTAGTTATTTATGCATAAATCAAGGTGTTTTTTTAATGCACTGAAAGAAAAAGAATATCATTTACATTTTTTAAAATAGAGAGCCTGAAAACACTTGCACTAAAAGCCTTTAATCTGTCATGGTTGCAGGTAAGAAAAATAAGACAGTGGTAGCTGCAGCATTGCTGTCTTTGCGGGCTCTCTGCAACCACAATCTTCTCTTGTGCAAATGCCGTTCCCTCGTGTTTGTTTTCAGTCACAGCAGCTGGACAATATAGCATTTCCCCTGTTTTTATATTGTATTCTCTCTCTCTGTTTCCATTGTATTTTATTGCTAGGTAATGCACACGCATAAATTTCAACGAAATAAAATTTCAGGGGCACAAAATTTTCATGAAATAAAAGGGTAAATAGTGAAAATTAAGTCTCCACCACCCATTTTTCCCAGGATAACCTCCTAAGAGTCACATGATTGGACAAGCTTCTGTGTGTCCTGATTGTACACATTTATAAGCATTTGTGCACCTATAGAAGGCTTCCTTTTACTCAGGTGAATTTGCAAATATTCTGTATTGCAATCTGGGGGATTTGGAGGCTTTCGCAAAGACATCAGTTAAAAGAGGGCAGCTCTTAAACAATCTTGCCAGAGGCTGTTTTTGTATTCTCTCCTCAGTCAGCCTCAGCCATTCTTTGTAATCTCCTCTCACCTCGAGGAAAGGAAACTTCATTGGCTTCCATTAAACCTCATTTACTCTGGAGAGAAAGGGGACCGTGGATGGTGAGCCCTGCGCGGATCTTACACTAACATTTTTAGAGTTTGCTAAATCTGGATGAGCTGTCCTCTTGATGCCAAAAATTTTGACTCTATCTCCACTGATGCAGAAAAAATAAAACATGGAGACAGAAACTTGGAACAAGAGAGATGACTTTATTTTTTTACCTGGCAAGGGGGGAAATGCAGGCCAGCGCCTCAAGAACTGTGCCCCTTTCTTTTGGGAATAGGGAGATGTTTTATGTCCTCTGAGGGTCTTGCATTTTTTGTTGTTGTTGTTTCTTCTGTAAAGTTTCAGAATGACCACAGCTGGTATCAGACAACTCAGCAGCAGGGTCTAGTGTCCCTGAAGTTGTCAGCCGTGACCTTCTTTCTGAAATCCAGAATGCTACAAGAGCGTTGTAGGGGGAGAAGCATGCCAGGTGCAGAGTACAACTCATATGAAGTCAGAGAGTAATTAGCTCTGTTTAGCTTTGTGAAGGACAAGTCCAGCTGCAAGTGTTCGTTAGTAGCAGCTAAAGATTAACCAAGATTGCTTCAGTCTTTCAGGTCTGTTTATGTTTTTTTCCAGCCTATTCATTGTCTCCTTATTTTCTTTGTTTATCTGAAAAGAAAAGTCTCATTTCCATTTTGGCTGCAACACTGTCTACTAGTGGCCAGCAGGCTTCCTGAGATCTACATGTACCCTCCGCCTGGGCATCTACCTTCCAGAGTCCCAGATAACTCACCTGTGCACTCCACAGGAAGGCCAGAACATGTAGCCCCAGCAAGCGGAGGACCTGGGAGGCTAGCTAGGATTATCCAGGGAGGAAGCAGAGACTGAGGACAGCAGAGACAGGACTGAATCAATACCATGCCAGTAAACTACAGCCAAGACAAGACATGAAAACAGTTTAATGTCCATCGATAGAGGACCAGATAGAGATGTAATACACATATACACATATACACACCACGGAATATCACTCTGCCATCTTTGTTGATTTTGCTGTTCAGTCACTTAGTCATGTCTGACTCTTTGTGATCCTATGGACTGCAGCACGCCAGGCTTCCCTGTCCCTCACCATTTCCCAGAGTGTGCTCAAAGCCATGTCCACTGTCAGTGATGCCATCTGACTCAGTATGACTCTCCACATGTTGCTGCAAATGGCCTTATTTCTTCCTTTTAGCACCTAACCACTGAGATAGGCAGACGGTTGATTAGTTATTCTTGCCCATTTATTTTCACCATTTCTCAATTTACTCATCGAGATGCTTTGATTACAAAGTGTAGACCCAGATGTATTTCAAGCTGTAACATTTTAGCCTTTGAAAATCTATTGCCCAGAAATGCAGGCCTTCGCCACACTTTTTCCCTCTCTCTGCCTGCCACAGAAATAGCACACCCTATACAGGAAATGAACGTGCACGTTTCGATAGGGAACACACATCCATGGGTGTGGATGGGACGGAGATAGGGGAGAGCCATGCTCACGTGTCCCCGGCAGCATGATAATGAGCGCGAAGGGAAGTAAGTTGGGAGAAAAATACAGAGTTGCCCCTGGAGGATTAATTATGAAAAATAACAATGAGTCTCTGACAGCGCTGAGAAAACCCGGGAACGCAGGCAACCAGACTGAAATGAATCAGACGCAGGGAGACACCACTGCGGACCCAGAGGAGACCAGCCTCCACGTGGCCATGTCACAGCAGAACCCCGGCATCGAACAGATCCCGGAGGGGCCCACTGGCCCGCGAGCCCACAGTCTGGGGTCCAAAGCAAAGGTGGAGACCTGCGTTAGGTTCTGGGGTGGTGGAGACGATGCCAGTGAGGAGCATCCTTCATCCCTGATTTATTTTCCGGGGCATCTCCCAGGCGGGAAGATCACTGGTTGCACTGGCAGGTTCTGAGCTCAGTTATCCACAGGGTCGGGGAGGGGGGTGTCCCCATGATGTGTAACAGCCTGCCCCTAGTGTGAGACCACCCAGACGGAGATGCTAACCCACCTGTCTGCCTTCTGGCCTGTGACCCTTCCCCTGCACTAGGACGACAGGAGGGCACAAGACTCACACCCCCTCAGCAAGGGGTGTGAATAAGCAAATACACCCGTGAAAGACGAGCACCAAGCGCTGCTCACACCATCTGAGGGAGCAGAGCCCCACGCGCTGTTCACAGGTGCCTGGAGCAAGGCGCTGTGGGGCCTGTGTTTGAAGCTGAGGATGTTAAAACCATGCCGGGTGCCTGGGTGGTGACCTTACAAAACAGACTTGAGAGAGGATCTGGTTTTTAAGAGGTCAGTAAAGGACCACATGTGGGAAGCAGCGTTCTGGAGAATGTCTTATAAAGAAGGATGTTGCCAAGCATTCTTTACACCCAGCTTGGTGTAAATATGTAAAACAGACCCAGGGTGAAACTTCGGTTGAAGCTCTGCTTTATTTTCCGAGGTTAAGTCAGCTCCTCAGTGCACTGGCAACACAACAGGATCAATTTTATCTTCACCTTTCCCCTGTCGGAGGGGTTTATCCTGTTACCATGACAACTCACTCCACAAACTTGTTGCCAGACAGGTGGCCAAAAAAAAAGGGGGGGAGGGGGAGACTGCCTTATCTAATAAAATTGAAAATAAACCCTCAGAAGTACAATTTAAATAAGAATCCAGTAGCCAAGATAATTAAAAGGTCATTAGAGAAGTTATTTCAGTGGTAAAAACCAATTTAAAAATTTTTTTAATTAAAAAAAATTTAAATTGTCAAAACCTTCACAAACCAATATTGAAAATATATCTTGTTGAAACATGCAAAATCAAATATTAATGTAAAACAAGTTTGACTTGTTCTAGAAATAATTATGGGCTTTGGAGTATACTCACGTTTATTTTACTTGAAAAGTAATATATGATGCCATACTTTCTATAAAACAAGAGGACCATCCAGGACAGAATTTCTCTCCCTCACTCTCCCTGCTTCAGTCAGTAATTGTAACCTCTTCCCCAAAAGGAATGACCCTTAACAGGGTCCCTCTTTCCATACTAATCTACAGTAAGTACCCGTAAGTAGATAAATTTCTTCTATATCCTTTTTCACAAATTTGCTTCTTTACATGTAACAAAATGACTTTGCCATCTTTTCACAGTAGTGCATTCAGCTGTATACATATCTGGGCCCTTTAAAATCTGTATAGTGTAATGTGATACTCGCTGGGAAAGACTGAAGGCGGGAGGAGAAGGGGACAACAGAGGATGAGAGGGTTGGATGGCATCACTGACTCAATGGACATGAGTCTGAGCAAGCTCTGGGAGTTGGTGATGGACAGGGAAGCCTGGTGTGCTGCAGTCCATGGGGTTGCAAAGCGTTGGACATGATTGAGAGACTAAGCTAACTGACTGATAAATGTGTACTTGAACTTGTAGCCAACATTTTACTAGCAAACATTCAGGTTGTTTCAGATTGATCATTACCCCAAACCAGGCTGCAGAAAACTCTTTGTCCACATGCAGTAGGACACGTGGTTTATTCACTGCATGTGAGGGATGTCAAAAGTAGAAGTGCTGGCCACGAGACACACACCCTTAATATCTGATAGACACGCCAAGTTGTTCTTTAAATGGTCTGTGAAAAGCTATCAAAAAATGAAAGTGCTCTTTTTTATATCACTTTATATTTCCATCATTAATCTGTTTATTGTTACCAATGTGATAGGTAAATATTGTATTATATGTAAACTCTATGTACATAAACAGTTGACTTTATAATTTGCTTCCAGTTACTAGGAAATAATGTGTTGTCAGATAGGTATATGAGCATTTCAACTTCTTTTGTTAATGTCCTTATTTATATTCTGAATGCTTTTCTATGTGGTTATTTGTATATTTTTATTGCAACAAGGGGCTCATTGCACAGTTTCATATTAAACCTTTCCTGTGGTAAACGGTATGTGTGTGTTCATTAGACCAAAGCTGTTCATTGTATTACACCTTTGGATTTTTTTCAAATTATTTCTTTGAATTCTGAATATTGAATATTATAATATTCAAACTGGGTTATAGATTTCTCCTGGTAAGTTATATAATGTTTGTTTATACACTTGGAATCTTTACTAGCAGGAATAGATATGTACCCTATGTTTCTCATAGACCATAATTTTTGTCTCCATATGGGGCTTTCCATGTGGCGTACTGGTAAAGTATCTGCCTACCAATTCAAGAGATGCAAGAGAAACAGGTGGGACAATCTCCTGGAGTAGGAAATGGCAACCCACTCCAGTATTCTTTCCTGGGAAATCCTCTGGACAGAGGAACCTGAGGCCTGCGGTCCTTAGGGTCACAAAGAGTTGGACACGGATGAACACACACAGTACAGTCCTGTTAAATGTTTTTCAGCTGAAATTCTGATTTAACATCCCCAGACTTTCTTCTTTTTAAAATGATTCCTAATAGATCTTTTACCATACACTTCCTTTTCACTTTTTATAACTGTTCACAGCACAGTTTCTAGAGGCAAGCGGTTGGGTCAGTAACTGTGCTCTGCTCATATGTCATTTTGAGGATTAGATGATATGACCCATGCAAAACTGAAACTCGTGCTTCTAACAGACTCAGCATATAGATCGGTGTTGCTTTATTTCTGGTGTGTGTCCTTCAGTTAAATGACTTTGAACTGAATTTTTATTTCATCTCAAAATGGGAAGAAATATATCTCACTCAAATCTACTGTGAAAACCAACATATAGCCTTTTATATTCTATTTGACTCAATTAAATATTTAACAAAACAAACTTTTATACCAATATTTAACCCTGTGTGAGATCTCTCTGATTTGAAAAGGATAAATCAGTCACATGCATCCACCAATTTCTTCTCACTTCTCAGGTATTAAAATCATCTTGAATTTCAATTTTAAGTTATTAATTTCTTACATGTGCCTTGACATTCTTAAGAATTGTTTCTTATCAACTGGAGTTTGTATTTTCTTTGGCTTTCCTATATTTCCCATGGCTGTATTTTCCTTAATTGTGGAGTCACAAATCAATCTCTTTTTTTAATTCACCATCTGTTTTGAATGCTATATTTGATCCTAAATTCTGAACTTTCCATCTTTGTAGTATTTTTGTAATTAATTTACTCTTCTTTTTCTAGCTTCTAAGGTGGAAACATAAATTGGTGTTCCAAAATCTTTCTTTTATAAGGTAAGCACTTAAAATTATGTCTCCCTCTAAACTTTGAATGAGTGAGTGAAAGTAGCTCAGTTGTGTCCAACTCTTTTCCATCCCATGACTCTAGCCCACCAGGCTCCTGTCTGTCGAATTCTTCAGGCAAGAATACGGGAGTGGGTTGCCATTTCCTTCTCAAACTTTGAATATTTTAGGTTTAACAGGCCAAGAGCCAAACTAAGGACACTCTGTAAGTTCTTGCTGTGTTGTACCATGCTCAGTCACTTTGGTCATGCCCAGCTCTTTGCAACCCCATGGATGGTAGCCTGCCAGGCACCTCTGTCCATGGGGATTCTCCAGGTGAGAACACTGGAGTGGGTTCCCATGCCCTTCTCCAGGGGATCTTCCCAACCCAGGGATCAAACCCAAGTCTCCTGCATTACAGGCAGATTCTTTACCATCTGAGCTACCAAGGAAGCCCTTTTAAGCACTTATATAACAATATTTTTTTAAAATTTTCTATCAATACAATTTTAAAAGTGTAATATAATTGAGAAATTTTTGTAATACCACGCTACTAATGAAAAAAAAATGGCATTCTGATTTAGGAGATAACATTTCACTTAACTTGGGTTTCTATATGACATGTCATTAAAATGAGAATAATAGCATGATTGGGATTAAGATTAAAGAGTTATCATCTATTCACCCCCTTCCAAAAAGGTGAATATGGAGAGGACAGTGTGAAAAGCCCTGTCATTCTTAAACTAAGATCACAAATATTCTGCCATAAACTGAGATGTAAGATGAGATTATGATTCTGTTTACTCTTCTTTGGGAAGTATACCGTGAAAATTAATTTTTAATGCTGAACTGGACAAGCAAATGTTTAGCTCACTAAGAGTTATGATTTTTGTCTTAGAGCTTTTTCTACAAATAACCATATTTTTCTTTTGTTGAGGCCAAGTTTTTATTAAGTTTTTTTATGTGGACCATTTTTAAAGTCTTTATTGAATTTATTACAATATTGCTTCTGTTTTATGTTTTGACTTTTTGGCCACAAGACATGGAGGATCTTAGCTCCCCAGGATTAAACCTGCAACCCCTTCATTGGAAGGTGAAATTTTAACCACTGGACTATTAGGGAAGTCCCAAGGCCAAGTTTTTAGTGATAGTATTATTTTAATGACTCATATCATAAAGCAGAAAAACATGGTAACAGCAAACGCTCATTAAGAAAGTTTTTCATAATTTGAAAAGCATTCTAGAGCATTCTGTACAAGCCACGACATACACCCTTCCCCAAATAAGTCATGTGGGGCTTAATCAAAAGTTAACTTAGAGTTGTAAGCAACATTCTGATCTAATCTATTTGGAAATGTTCTAAAAACTAAAGCTAAGGTAATTGCAGTAAAAATTTGTTTTTAAGAAAGTCAACATTTCTGACATTACACTTGGTTTTTACCCGTGTATTTTCATATTTCCTGGGAAACATGAGACGAAATGAAAATGTTCAAAGATGAAAACATGTGTCATTTTCAAATCAATTCTTACTTTTCTCTTTCCCAGTATTGAAAAGGATGATGGAAGCCTAGAAACCTTTCTTAGACCTCTGAGACTTCCCTAGATAATGTCCCTTATTGTGTTTATCATCTTGATCATGATAACAGATTTCTTTACTGGGTCCCAATGAGGAGCTTGGGCTAGATGCTGAGGAATCAAGATAATGAGATCTGAAGGGTTTAGAGATATTCATGAAACTCGGGGTCCATTAAGGGAAAACTAGACACATCTCCATTATGCTGTGTGTTGTGAAGGCAGCATGCTACACTGAGGTGGGGAAGAAGACGGGGTGTTGAAATGGCTACTGCCTCCCCAGCAGGGTCTGCTCTGGGCTGGACCTCCAGCAGAGGAGGAAGTCAGAGGGAGGTTGCAATCAAATTAAAAGATCTTTGGTAAATAAACTCTTTAAATATAATAAATTTGGTAAATTTGTCTCTTTAATGGGCTTCCTTGGTGGCTCAGAAGGCAAAGAATCTGCCTGCAATGTGGGAGACCCGGGTTCCATCTCTGAGTCAGGAAGATTACTATTGAATTATATAGTCTTAAACTGCTTTCTCAATAATCTGTCAACATATTAACCTGGAAAGTCCTATGGTAGCTTTAATAAATATTGCTTGCCTGCTTCATTCTCCTGTCCTTTTCCCTCTCTGCTTTTGAACTTACTTCCTCTCACCTCCACTCACACTGTTTCATCTCTAGTTTTTGAGAAATTCAGGAGTGTGACCAACAAGCCTTCCGCTTGCTAAATTCTTCCTTAGAGACCTAGGTCATGGTCCGGGCCCACAGGGAGTCACCACACCCCTATGGTATAACCTAGTGCGCACGTCCTGTGGAAACTAAGCCTTGAGCCCAGGCTTGGCCTGCCGTCTGGCCTTGCTCTGAGCCCTAAATGGTTCAGAAACACTATTAGGTCTTTGCAACCCAGGAGTAGAACATAGGAACCCTGAGAAGAGGCAGCCAAAGAGAATCCTTCCAATGCACATGGAATAAATGAGCTGGGGGCCCATGGTCACTGAGGGACTATTGCTGTCCTGATGGAGGAACTTTGCCGTTAACTGAAAAGCAGCCTTCCCAGGAGCATCCATGTCCATTCAGATTGCAACTACTAACCCTCAAGTTGTCAACTTCAAATGAACAAGCTGCTCTTCTCCACTTCTCAGTTCAGTCGCTCAGTCGTGTCCAACTCTTTGGGACCCCATGGACTGCAGCATGCCAGGCCTCCCTGTCCATCACCAACTCCCAGAGTTTACTCAAACTCATGTCCATTGAGTTGGTGATGCCATCCAACCATCTCATCCTCTGTTGTCCCTCTCCTCCTGCCTTCAATCTTTCCCAGCATCGGGGTCTTTTCAAATGAGTCAGTTCTTTGCATCAGGTAGCCTCAACATCGGTCCTTCCAATGAATATTCAGGACTAATTTCCTTTAGGATGAACTGATTAGATGTCCTTGCAGTCCAATGGACCCTCAAGAGTCTCCTCCAACACCACAGTTCAAAAGCATCAATTCTTCAGTTCTCAGCCTTCTTTATAGTCCAACTCTCACATGTTGTTCAACTTTTGTAAAGGGACAATGAGCAGAGGAGATATCAGAAGCTATGGTTTCAACAGGAGGAACATACTTAAATAAGAAGGAAAATGTGGTATTCAAGGAAATATGTATCATAAGTCCTCTCCTTGTAAAAGACTTTGGAGAGGGATAAAGAAAAGTTTCCCTTATGCCTTCCAATCCACATGATCCCCATGGCTCCTGGGGACTCCAGCATGTCAAACAAGTCAGTTTAGCTGTGAGCAAGGCCTGAAGTTCAAAGCTCCCAGAAAGAAGTGAAATAACTAATGACATTGCTACCCTGGGCTATGTCTGTCCACTTTCTGCTCCATGGTTCCCTTTTTCTGAACAGAATGGAGAAATCAGAACTGTCAGGGGACCCCATGCTGGTTCTGGAGCTGACACTGCAGATGAAATTTCTGCTCATCACCTCTGACTGTGACCTTGAACCATTTACTGAGCCTCCTCCTACCTCGGCTTTGTTATCTCTAAAATGGGCAGAATAAGTATTATCCACCTTCTTGCATCACCATAAGAATTACCTGAGTTAATATAAATATTGGGCTTCCCTGGTGGCTCAGACCGTAAAGCGTCTGCCTGCAATTCCAGAGACCCGGGTTCGAGCCCTGGGTCAGGAAGATCCCCTGGAGAAGGAAATGGCAACCCACTCCAGTATTCATGCCTGGAAAATCCCATGAGCCGAGGAGCTACAATCCATGGGGTCGCAAAGAGTCAGACAGGACTGAGCGACTTCTCTTCTCTTTATTATAAATATTAAGAATATTTGGCATCTAGTTAGGAGTATCTAGTAGGGCTTCCCTGATGCCTCAGATGGTAAAAATTCTGCCTGCAATGCAGGAGACCTAGGGTTTGATCCCTGGATTGGGAAGATCCCCTGGAGAAGGGAATGGCAACCTGCTCCAGTATTCTTCCCTGGAGAATTTCATGGACAGAGGACCATGGCCGGCTACTGTCCGTGGGGTCGCAATAAATTGGACACAACTGAACGACTAACATTTTAAGAGTAGTAAGCTGTTGCAGTTGTTTTCTTTCCACCCCTGGTACTTTACTCAAGACAGAATAATTTAAAAGATAAACCAAAAACAGTGTCTCCAAAGGCATTGACTTAGATGCTTAGAATGTCAGACCAGAAATGATCCTGATAGCCATCTTGTCATTGTTCACTGTTCAGTCACTAAGTCATGTCTGACACCATCTGCAACTTCACTAGATTTTGTGGTGGCCACTAGCCACATGTGGTCACTGAGCATTAGAAATTTGGCTTGTCTGAATGAAATACAAATGCAAATACCCACCAGATACCCACCAGATTTTGAAGACTTACTTCAGGGAAAAGAATACGAAATATTAATAAGTATTTTTATATTGACTACATGCCCAAATGATAATATCTTGGATATACTGAGATAGACAAAATATATTTTAAACCTAATTTTACCTATTTGTTTTTACTTATTTTAGTGTGGCAACTAGAATATTTTAAATGTGTTTCACATTATATTTCTCTGGGACCATGCTAACCTCGAGTCAACATTCTCATTTCACAGAATCGAAGCATTCTGTTTTGTGACAGAAATCCCACAGTAAGTTCGTAACAGAATTTGGCTGGAATCAGTGTCTGGGTATTGGGTCAACACACTTCCTACTACACTGTGACCTCACTCTACAGAGATCTTCTTCCAGAATCCAAATGGAGAAATGTTTTTGAAAACAGATGGAAAAATCAGCAAAATAGATTAGGTTTCTTGTGGGTTTTTGGACTGGACATTCTTGGTTGCTTTTCTCTCCTGTAACTCATTTTTTAATTTCTAATTCTCTACTCACATTGGGAGACAGGAAGAAAGAGTCATTCCTGATTATGCCACATTTTGAAAAGACACTGAATTTTCTATAAATGTCTTCCAAACTCTACCTTCAATAAAAAGAGACTCTCTAACCTTTTTATTGTCAAAGTTGTAACCTTCTGCAGCACCAAACCGTGATGAGTCTATAAACAAATCACACAGAAAGGAGGCCCCTTATTATCTATTGGGTTCAACATACCCTGAACCCTCCAGATGATAAAGTTAAACATCTCTCAAAGCCTTGGGTTCACGCAAAGACAGTAACTCCAGGGAAATATTTTAGGCTGGATGGCCTTGTCCACAGTCTGGCCACTTTCCTAGCATTTTCCTACAGAAGATGCTAGAGTCACCTGGACTTCCAAGAATACACATGTGATGGCAGGAACTGAGGCCAAGGACCTGCAAATATCCATCTTGACTGACTCTTTCAGGAACAATAAGTGTTCAGGCTTATTCCTTGCCTGGATTCCTTTCCCAAGTAAAGTGAAAATGTTAGTTGCTCAGTCATGCCTGATTCTTTGCAACTCCATGGACTGTAGCCCACCAGGCTCCTCTCTCCATGAAATTCTCCAGGCAAGAATACTGGAGTGGGTTGCCATTCCCTTCTCCAGGGGATCTTCCTGACCCAAGGGTCAAACCCGAGCCTCCTGCATTGCAGGCAGATTCTTTACCATCTAAGCCACCAAGGAAGCCCAATAAATAAACAAAAATAATTAATAAATAAAGTGGCCATTCCAAGGCGTCATCCTGAATTACGTGGCCTGCACAGTCTGTCCAGTTTTCTCTAATCTTGTTTCCTCAGAACACACACACACACACACACACACACACACACAATACAAACAGAAAAACACAAGTCCCAGGACCTCCCTGGGGATCTGGTGGTTAGGACAAGTCCCTATCTGATCCAGCTCTGCACCAGCATGGCTGAATATGGCTGGACAGAAACCCTTTAAATGCACTAGTTCCAACATCAAATGCTTGGTATTGCTGTCTAGCATTACCTACTTTCTCTCTTCCATTCACTTACTCTTACTCTCTTCTCTCCTTTTTCTCAAACTTCCTCCCCCAGCCTACCTCTCAGCTGAAGATCTGCACCCCATTTCCCTGGGAAACTGGACGCAACTCTGCCTCTGTGTTCTGCCCCACTTCTGGGGCACAGATGAATGGCCCGGAGCTGGAACCCTCCGTCATCTTTCCTAACCTAGGAACTGCTCCAGGGACTCCTTCCCTCTCTCCTCCCTTCACCAATATTTCTCTACGAGGTCATCTCCAGCTCTGATTCTGAACATCTTTAGAAAATGTGTAACTGTCTCTTCACCCCATATCCATCTCCAGGTACCATGTATTTCTCTGCTTCTCCTCAAACGAAACTCCTCCACTCACTGCCAAAGCCTCATCCCTTAAGTCAAGTTTTTGATGCCACTTTTGCTCTGTGTGGCTCAGCCAGTTAAGAATCTGCCTGCAATACGGGAGACCTAGGTTCGATCCCTGGGTTGGGAAGATCCTCTGGAGAAGGGAAAGGCTACCCACTCAAGTACTCTGGCCTGGAGAATCCCATGGACTGGCTAGTCTGTGGGGTTGCCAAGAATTGGACAAGGCTTTCACTGTGCTTTGCTCCATGGAGCTTATTCTTTCTAAGGTTTCCAGTGAAGTCCCTTTTGCTAAACTCAGTAGGCTAATCTCAAGTCACCCTTTAATCATATTTGATACAGTTTATCACTTCTTCTTTCTCAAAAACACACCCACCTGTGTCTTCCAGGATGCTTGCTCACCTGCATCATTTCTGTTGTATCTTAATAAGAAAATTCTTCTTTACTTGTTCCTTCTTATCTCAGTAAAGAATCTGCCTGCAATGCAAGAGACCAGACTTTGATCCGTGGGTCGGGAAGATCTCTTGGAGAAGGGAATGGCTACCCATTCTAGTATTTTGGCCTGGAGAATCCCATGGACAGAAGAGCTTGGCAGGCTACAGTTGATGGGGTCCCAACAACTGAGCAACTAACATTTTCTCATCTCAGCCCCTTAACTCTTGGAATCCCTGAGGGCTCAACCATCCAAACTCTTATTTGCTTCTGTCTACACTCTCTCCAGCTTCCCAGGTGGTGTTAGCGGTAAAGAACCCACTTGTCAATGCAGGAGACATTAAAGACGCAAGTTTGAAACCTGAGTCAGGAAGATCCCCTGGAGGGGGGCACAGCAACCCACTCCAGTATTCTTGCCTGGAGAATTCCATGGACAGAGGAGCCTGGAGGGCTCCAGTCCATGGGGTCACAAAGAGTCAGACACAACTAAAGTGACTTGGCATGCATGAATGCTCACTCACTTGAGTGTCTCATTCACATTTGTGCCTTTTATCTACAAATATAAGCTAATAAGTTTCTATCAAGCCTGAGTCTCTTCACAGGAGACCAGATCGTAAGTCTCTTTATCCTCTAAGCATCTGCACCTGGAGGTCTAATGCATACCTAAAACCTTACCTGTTCTAAGCAGTCTCCAATTTCCCACACATGAAAAATGGATTCTCTAGAATTCCCCCCTTGATCAATAAAAAGATAACTGCATTCTCACAGTTGTGAAAACCAGAAACCTTGGAATAATCCTTGCTTTCTTTTGCATCCATGTGCAATCGTCGACAAATCTTCTGGCTTTAAATTATGAAGACAAGAAAGACCCCCGCCACTACCACTTTCTGCGAGAGCCCACTGCCTCTCTGCTGGGCCAGCAGCCTCAGAACTGATCTTCTGCTAGCTCTACTCCTTAGGCGCCATTCTCAACCAGAAGTTGGGATGGTCTCGTAAGGAACAAATCAGCTCATGACACCTTTCTTCCCAGAGTCCTGGAAGGTTCCAGATCTCAGTCAAAGTGAAAATCAAAGTCATCACAGTGAGTTTCATGGCCCCTCACAATCTGGCTTCCTGTGACCTCTCTGATCTCATCCACTGTCTTCCCCTCCTGGCTTTGCTCTGCCCTGTGCATCCTGGCCTCCTTGCTCTTGTTGAAACTGACAACCATGCTCCAAACTCAAAGCTTTGGCACCCTGACAACAATGCTCCAAACGCAAAGCTTTGGCACCCTCTGTGTCCACAACCAGTACATAGTTAGATACTCCTGCTTTTCTCATGGAGAAGGCAATGGCACCCCACTCCAGTACTCTTGCCTGAAAAATCCCATGGACAGAGGAGCCTGGTGGGCTGCAGTCCATGGGGTCGCTAACAGTCGGACATGACGGAGCAAATTCACTTTCACTTTTCACTTTCGTGCATTGGAGAAGGAAATGGCAACCCACTCCAGTGTTCTTGCCTGGAGAATCCCAGGGACAGCAGAGCCTGGTGGGCTGCCGTCTACAGGGCCGCACAGAGTCGGAAACGACTGAAGCGACTCAGCAGCAGCAGCAGCAGCTTTTCTCATGCTCTTTGTCACCCTTAAACTATTTGTTTCTTCCCATTGCACATTTCACTAATATTAACATTGGTGATATTATCTATCACTATCACTAATATGGCATGATATCAAATATAATAAAATACAATGTTGCTTTTATTAAACTTATTAGTCATTCCCAACTAGAATTTATTTTTTCCACTAGAGTTTAGTCTTCGAGATGGATTCTAGCCCATTTTGTTTACAGCTGACTCCCCACTGCCAAATACCATGTCTAGCACACAGAAAGCACTTTTAGTAAATGCTACACTTGTTAAATTAATTAGTCAATTCATATCACATTGTCATCCAACTTACCCTTAAACCCTCTATGAACAGATACCCATTACCTCCTTAGATAATCTATTCCATCCTCAGAAAGTTATCTCATAAAATCATTGCATAAAATCCATCATGTTTACTTCTGAAAGTTATGTATAAGTCCACCTAATACAGTCAAACAGAGTAAATCTAATCCCTCTCATATTTAGTAACAGCTCTGGATAATATCTGCATTAAGATTGCCTAAAGAATTCTGAAGAGAAAACACCTAAAAATAAGTAGTTTGAGCAACATAACACAGGGGACGTGGCAGAGTTTCTCTTACTTGGCATCTCATTCTCTTCTTAATCAGTAACTTTTGCCCATAGTGATCAGCAGGGCACATTCATGTCCTCAAAATATATTTTGAGTTAGTTCATAGTCATTCTCTTGGTTCACCAAAAGATCCTCCTGGATATGGTCTGGAAAAATCTTCTTTGTCAATTAATATGCAATTGGGGTAACTCTGAAGCCAGTTCCTGAAAATGAAGCTTTTATAAAATATACCAGCAGTGGTGAAAGAAGGGAAAAAAATAGTAACAAATAAGGCGAGGGTGGGATGATTTGAGAGAATAGCATTGAAACATGTACGTTATCACATGTGAAACAGATCGCCAGTCCAGGTTTGATGCATGAGGCAGGGTGTTCAGGGCTGGTGCCCTGGGATGACCCAGAGGGATGGGATGGGGAGGGAGG
>SJYF01000373.1:5810817-5840776 GCA_006410515.1 Procapra przewalskii | reverse complement strand
CAAACGATGTCTTGATTTCACAACATTTCCAATATGATTTGTAAAAATGTTCTACAAATGGCCTTTCATGTTTTGAAAGACATTCATGTTTCAGGCAAAGTTGAGTAAAAGTATCCACCAGGGGAAGCCAAGGTACTTGGCTTTGGCACCAAAGTTGGTCCTCAAGGCCTCTGACCCCAAGTCTCCGCCACCCTGAGCTGTCCTCTGACGTCACTCACGCTTGACGTCACTCACGCTTGATGTCACACACGACGTCACTCACGCTTGACGTCAATGGGCAGCAGCCACGAGAGACCTCACTCTGGGCAGAGTGAGGGTAGGTCTGTCGCTCCGGCCTCACTCGCAGGAAAAAGGACACACAAACCAGACATGGTCCTGGCACAGTGTCCAGCCCCACGACGGGGAGTAGGTGACAGAGAGACCAAGGGTCCGGTACAACCCCAACCTCCTCTGCCTGTTTCCCCACCCGGGCTCTGCACCAGCCGGGCAGGGAAGCGGGGCGAGGGCCGTTGGTGAGCAGACGCCTCTCAGAGCATCACCGCAGTACCTGATAGAGGCTGGCTGGGGAACACCAGCTCCTGGAGAGAAAAGGGGTTCAGCGAGCTCTTTTGTGGCCCCCGTCCCTTCTCTGCACGCCTGCCGGCAGACTCAGTAGGTTGGGCAAGTGTCCCCACAATTGACCGGACCGTGCAGCCCCAGGGGCTCAGCTTGCACTCCCCGGGGTCCACAGTGGATTCAGCTCCTCCCTGAGACAGCGGCGAGAAGCCAGGAATCACGCAAAGGAAAGTCCCTCCCGGGATGAAGAATCAAGCTTGGGAGTTGTCCACAGCACACGGGCTCTGGGTTGAGACACCCTGACCTTGACTCTGAACCAGCCACCCAAGGGGGTCCAGCTTCCTAATTCTCAGGAGAGTTCATTTCCTCATTTGTAAATGCAGAAACAGTACCTTATGTAGATTCAAGAATAGGAGATCAACTGTGTGAAACGCTTAGCAGATGTTTTCATACATGTAAGTTACTATAAAAATTGTCATTCTGAGCCAAATGAATATTTAGTCAATCATAATTTTCTTGGTATTTATTCCTACATTAACATCTCACTGGTTACAGACACACCACAGTGCTGCTCCATCTGTCTGTATTAATTCTGAGAGAAATCAAAACACCCTGGGTAATGGCATGTCCTCAGTCAGATGCTTACAGGTGTAGCTAGTTTATGGCTAGCTCGTCCCCAGAGTCCCTCTGTCACTTCTGCCTTTTTAGTATGTTTACCTTGCTCCACTGTCCCAGATACAACCTTGGGGAAGGCACCTCACGCCTGTCCTCCTAAAAAAGCTCCTGGTCACAGGTCTGCTTCCTTCCGTCCCCACTTTGGCTAATCCAGAGAGAGAGTCTAAACAGGCACATCAGTTCAAGGACTTCCCTCGGCTCAAGACCAGATCTGGGCTCTGCGGCCCTCAGAACCTTCATCAGAGATGGTCATTTCCTAGAATTCTGAGTTCAGAGCATCTTTGGCTTCAGGCTAGGTCAGTTTCTCAAGAGAATCCTGACTCTGAGCCTTGGCATTCTGGAATCTGGAATCTATAGTCTGTTCTCTCCTGTGCTGGAGACTTTACTAGTTTTTTCAACTCAGTCTATCTCTGTTAACAGATTAGACATCACCTTCTCAGGAAAGTTTTCCCTGACGTTCTGAGGCTTGAATAAGCACTTATATTCAAGCCATCATCTCACATTTCACATAAGGGTAACTGATCTTTTAACTGCCCTTCCATCCAGACTAGACACGCCTCAAGAGCAGCAAATAGTTTCATGAGTGTTTTCACTGATGGGCACAAGAAGGCACAGTGTGTCAAATAACCATTTCTCTATACACACTGTACTACAAAGTCAAATTGCCTGGGGGTTCTCAGTCCCCTTGCTGGTTCCCCAGCATATCAAGGCTGTATATTGTCACCCTGCTTATTTAACTTATACGCAGAATACATCATGCAAAATGCAAGACTGGATGAAGCACAAACTGGAATCAAGATTGCCAGGAGAAATAAAAATAACCTCAGATAGGCAGATGACACCACTCTCACGGAAGAAAACGAAGAGGAACTGATGAGCCTCTTGACGAAAGTGAAAGAGGAAGAGGGGAAAAGTTGGCTTAAAACTCAACATTCAAAAAACAAAGATTATGGCTTCTGGTCCCATCACTTCCTGGCAAATAGAAGGAGAAACAGTAGAAACTGACAGACTTTATTTTCTTGGGCTCCAACATCACTGCAGACAGCAACTGCAGGCATGAAATTTAAAGACGCTTTCTCCTTGGAAGAACAGCTATGACCAACCTAGATAGCATATTAAAAAGCAGAGACATTACTCTGCCAACAAATGTCCATGTAGTCAAAGCTATGGTTTTTCCAGTAGTCATGTATGGATGTGAGAGTTGGACTATAAAGAAAGCTAAGCTCCAAAGAATTTATGTTTTTGAACTGTGGTGATGGAGAAGACTCTTGAGAGTTCCTCGGACTGCAAGGAGATCAAACCAGTCCATCCTAAAGGAAATCAGTCCTGAATATTTATTGGAGGAACTGAAGCTCCAATACTTTGGCCACCTGATGCAAAAAACTAACTCATTAGAAAAGACCCAGATGCTGGGAAAGATTGAAGGCAGGAGGAGAAGGGGGACGACAGAGGATGAGATGGTCAGATGGCATCACTGACTTGATGGACACATATTTGAGCAAATTCTGATGGAGACAGTACATCATGAGAAATGCTGGGCTGGAAGAAGCACAAGCTGGAGTCAAGGTTGCCAGGAGAAATATCAATAACCTCAGATTAAAGCTCAATATTCAGAAAACTAAGATCATGGCATGTGGTCCCATCACTTCATGGCAAATAGATGAGGAAACAGTGGAAACAGTGGCTGACTTTATTTTTCTGGCCACCAAAATCACTGGGGATGGTGATTGCAGCCATGAAATTAAAAGACGCTTACTCCTTGGAAGGAAAGTTATGACCGACCTAGACAGCATATTAAAAAGCAAAGAGATTACTTTGCCAACAAAGGTCCGTCTAGTCAAGGCTATAGTTTTTCCAGTGGTCATGTATGGATGTAAGAGTTGGACTGTGAAGAAAGCTGAGCACCAAAGAATTGATGCTTTTGAACTGTGGTGTTGGAGAAGACTCTTGAGAGTCTCTTAGACTCCAAGGAGATCCAACCAGTCCATTCTGAAGGAGATCAGTCCTGGGTGTTCATTGGAAGGACTGATGTTGAAGCTGAAACTCCAATACTTTGGCCACCTGATGTGAAGAGCTGACTCATTTGAAAAGATCCTGATGCTGGGAAAGATTGAAGGCAGGAAGAGAAGGGGACGACAGAGGATGAGGTGGTTGAGTGAATGGCATCACCGACACAATGGACATGGGTTTGAGTGAACTCTGGGAGTTGGTGATGGACAGGGAGGCCTGGCGTGCTGTGGTTCATGGGGTCACAGAGTCGGACATGACTGAGCGACTGAACTGGACTGAACTGAACTGATGGACAGGGAAGCTTGGCAGGCTGCAGTCCGTGGGGTCGCAAAGAGTAGACACGACTGAGTGGCTAAACTGAACTGAAGTATGCACACTATTGATACTGTGTATAAACAGATAACTAGTGAGCACCAGGAACTCCACTCAGTGCTCTGTGGTGATCTAAATGGGAAGGAAATCCAAATAGGAGGGGCTATGTGTGTATATGTAGCTGACTCACTTTGCTGCATGGTAGAAACTAACACAACATTATGGAGCAGCTATAGTGTAATGTAAATTAAAGAGGATAAGTAACCATTTCTCCAATTCCCTTGCTAATGAATGCATAGATAAGTAAACAAATGAGATGCGAATACATGGCATCACTCCAGTGACTCTCCTCAGTTCCCATCCAATATTCCTATTGTCCCAAGCACTGTCTTTTCATCCCACAGATATCCCATCAGGCGTTTACATTCCATGACCCCAAGGGTAATCAGTGTTACTCTCTGTCTGGAATGACCAGGTTAAGATTCAAAGTCAAGGTTGCTATTGTGACAAGATGGTACAGTCAATCGATTCTCAGTATAAAAACTAAAATTTGTAGAGTCCACTTGGGGAGTACTTTCGAGACTCTTTTAGAACTTCTTGCTCTCCAGTTTCTTCTTTTTAAGATCTTGCTATTCCTCCCTCCTTCATATCATACTTATCTCCCTCTTTTTGGTTTCATGAACATCTACTAATCTTTTAGCGTAAATATCTTCAGCTCTCAACAATTTTTTGGACACTGGGAATAGAGCCATTGCGTGGAAAGAGCTTTTCTTTCTGGAAAGTTACCAGCGCCAGGGCAGACTCCAGAGAAAGGGAGGAAAGAAATGCATGACTTAAGGTGCTCAAGGAGGAAACCTCTGTCCCATGAGGCACTTTTCCTCCAGTATTTCTCCTCTCTGCACCTCTCCACTGAACCACGGAGGCGCAGCAGTCCCACAAGGGGGGTGTCTAGCCACAAGCAGGCTGGAGACAGGTGCTTCCCTTCAGGGTGCTTTGGCCTCCCCGGCCCGTTTGGAACCTATTTTGTGTGTCTTGCACTTGGTCCAGACCAGTCCATCAGGCCCAGCTTTCCCACATTGAATGCAGTAATCTCAATGTCCGTTAGTGGACTTTCCTGTTCCCATCAGGTCCCTGTCAAGCTGTCCGCAGGCAGCTGGTGGAGACAGGAAAGATCCCAGACGTCAGCCACCCATCAACACCTTTCCATCATTGAGAATTAGAGCATCTCTCCTCAAGATGAAGGCTCTTCTCTCGCCTAGTGGCCTTTGACATGACTTTATCTTAGTTTTTACCACCAGGCATTGCTTCTATTACTTGCATCATCAGCTCCTCCTTCTAACTTCCCACTTTCTTCCGTGTATGAAAGTACATTCAGTGCACTTCTCCGGTGGTCCAGTGGTTAAAACTGCACATCCACTGCACGTGGCACTGGTTCAATCCCTGGCCCAGGAACTAAGATCCCATAGGACATGCAGAGTGGCCACAGAAACTAAAAGTCTCTCACCAGTTCTAAAATCATTATTGCACTCCTAAACCTGAGCTTCCTTTCTGCTTGAATTAATACAATTGGCCTATTTCTCCCTGTCCTTCTGTCAAATTTCTACAGCATCTATAAGAAGAGTTTCTGCTTCCTGCTCTTCCATCCACTGACAACGCCGCAGGTTCCATAACCTCACCTGTGTCCTGAAGCCTTCAGATTAAGGTTATCAATGGCCTACTAATTACTACGCCCTTACAACTTGTTTTCATTCACAGGACATTTACTAGTCTAGTTATTAGTTAAATAATGCTGGTAGAGACAAATCTAACCTTTGACAATGATCCGTTATCATTCTCCTCCAAATATTTGATTCAGCCGACATCACTTTTCTCCTGTTTCACCAATCTATTATACTTACCCTTTCTCTCGAGTGATCTGACAAAGGTCAAGGTTATTGATGGACCCAGCATTTATATATTTCCCCAAGTCATTCTCATGTCTTCTGATGTCAATGACCAATAATCAAAATGCTTTTGAATACCTGACTGCCTTCCTGAGGCTTTGATCTAGAACTTTATCAGAATATCCTAAAAGAAAATCAACTTTAAACACTTCAATTAAAAAAAAAAGTTAAACCTGATTCATTACCTGGACCTTAACCTTCTTTTCCTTTTTTTTTAAATTAATTTATTTATTTTAATTGGAGGCTGATTACTTTACAATATTATAGTCATTTTTGCCATACACTGACGTGAATCAGCCACGGGTGTACACCTTCTTTTCTTCACCTACATTCCTTCTATTACAAATAATAGTTTGGATAAATAATTAGTATCCTTGCCTGGAGAATTCCATGGACAGAGGAACCTGGCAGGCTATACATCCATGGGGTTGCAAGAGTCGGACACGACTTAGCAGCTAAACCACCACCACAATGCCTTTGAGAAGCAAACAATCAATTGCAAGGCCAAGGCATAAACAACTGATTGCTGCCGCTTCCATGTAGGCCTCCTACCCCCGAGCAACACCAGAAAGGAAGGGGCAAGCAGCTGGTTCAGTTCAGCTCAGTCGCTCAGTCATGTCCGACTCTTTGCGACCCCATGGACTGCAGCATGCCAGATCTCCCTGTCCATCACCAGCTCCTGGAGCTTACTCAGACTCATGTTCAGGCAGCTGGTGGCACCAGCTTACTGCCATCCCAAACTCTCTTCACTAAGACACAGAGATCTCAAACAATATTTATTATCTTCCTGTGTATTTTGACTGTGATTCTTTTTTGTATCTCTTCTGTTTGGCTTTCCAAAGCCAGTCTGATATTCAAGGAGCCAATCACCAAGCCCCGTGTTCTCACAGCTGTCAAGGACTATGAATCCATGTGTTTATGTTAATTTGCAATTATCATACAGGAGAGAAATGTGTATGGTGCCACAAGTATCAGAATACCCCTATAGCAAGATCTATCTTAAAATTCATTGCAGTATGCTTCCCCCCACCCCCAACTCACTGAATATATCCCAGAGCAGAAATAAATCTAAATGTGATATTTCTCAGAATCATCTGCACATCACCAAAACAACCTACTTCATTTAATTCAAAACTGACAGCAGTTTAAGCCATAATGTGCATCTTGTATGAAATTCATGAAGAACCACAGATTGCAAGTGACGCCGCACCGCTCACCTCAGCATCTGGAACGGCCCTGGAGAACCCAGACAAGTGTTCATGATCTCCATGTGCAGCTCTGAACAGAGAAATCAGTATTAGCTAAACACACACACACACACACACACACACACACACACACACACACACACACACAAGACTTAACACTTTGAATATCAATTTTTATTCCTCAGCTTTCGCTTTCCACATACATTTAATCTGTTAGATAAAGCATTCATGGGACACAACTTAATTACAGGGATAAAAATATTGAGGTGGAAGAAGCCCTCAGATTTATAAAACCAGACTAATGATTAGAGTTTTAATCAGCTGTTTCCGAGAGAGCTTGTCAAATGGCTTGTCGTAGCATCTTAACTCTAAACTCCGTGCTCCTAATAAGGTCTAAACGAAGTACGTGAGATAACAGAAGAGACACAGAGGTATAGAACGGACTTTTGGACTCTGAGGGAGAGGGAGAGGGTGGGCTGGTTTGGGAGAATGGCATAAAAACATGTATACTATCATGTAAAAAAAAAATAATAAAATAAAAAAATTTTAAAAAAAATTAATTAATTTAAAAAAAAAAAAAAGAGAAGCCTCCTGAGGTCTGTGCCAGGGAGACAAAAACCGAAACCTGGAAATCAGAGAGTGCCTAGAGAACCGTGCGGAGAAGGCGATGGCACCCACTCCAGTACTCCTGCCTGGAAAACCCCATGGATGGAGGAGCCTGGTGGGCTGCAGCCTATGGGGTCACTAAGAGTCGGACACAACCGAGCAACTTCACTTTCGCTTTTCACTTTCACTCACTTGAGAAGGAAATGGCAACCCACTCCAGTGTTCCTGCCTGGAGAATCCCAGGGATGGGGGAGCCTGGTGGGCTGCCGTCTATGGGGTCACACAGAGTTGGACACGACTGAAGTGACTTAGCAGCAGCAGCACCAGAGAACTGTGCTGCACATAGCTGAGAGTCACGGGGGAGGATAACCCGAGAGGAAGAGGGCAGTGGGGAGACCAGGAGGGGCCTCGTAGACCCCGCAGGAGATCAGCGTGTAACAGGACACAGTTCAGCACGGGAGACACCGGAGGAAAGCCTGCCCCACAGCACAGAGTCAAAGCCTCCACCAAAAGCTGCGGCGACTGGGCCTGGCTTATGCCAAGCTACAGCACACACCTCACTTGGATGGAGTACAGTTCATTTAGACAAATGCACATTTATAAAGCTATCAAAGTCATGTGTTTGCATGGGCATTCAGTTCAGTCGCTCAGTCATGTCCGACTCTTTGTGACCCCATGAATCGCAGCACGCCAGGCCTCCCTGTTCATCACCATCTCCCAGAGTTCACTCAGACTCACATCCATTGAGTCCGTGATGCCATCCAGCCATCTCATCCTCTGTTGTCCCCTTCTCCTCCTGCCCCCAATCCCTCCCAGCATCAGAGTCTTTTCCAATGAGTCAACTCTTCTCATGAGGTGGCCAAAGTACTGGAGTTTCAGCTTCAGCATCATTCCTTCCAATGAAATCCCAGGGTTGATCTCCTTCAGAATGGACTGGTTGGATCTCCCTGCAGTCCAAGGGACTCGCAAGAGTCTTCTCCAACACCACAGTTCAAAAGCATCAGTTCTTCAGTGCTCAGCCTTCTTCACAGTCCAACTCTCACATCCATACATGACCACAGGAAAAACCTTGACTAGACGGACCTTAGTCTGCAAAGTAATGTCTCTGCTTTTGAATATGCTATCTAGGTTGGTAGTTAGAACAGATTATTTCTAGGCCCCCTGGGTCTCTAAGATGTTACAATATGTATAACTATCATTTCAAAAGGAAATAATAAAACTGCCAGATATTTGAGGGGAGGGAAGAATATAAAACCAATATTCTATAACAAAGACACAGGAAAAGCTGGGGTTTTTTGTTTGTTTCTAAAGGGCCAGTAGTAAATTGTTTAGGATTTGCAGTCTCTGTTGTAGCTGTTCCTCCCTGCTGTTGTAGCATGAAGCATCTACAGACAATACAGAGATAGCGAATGTGGGTGAGTTCCAATAAATCTCCATTCACAGAAACAGAAGACAGTCTGGACTTGGCCTTCAGGTTGCTGTCTGCCTGCACTGTCCCATAATGTAACCCTATGCTCTGAATTGTGTGCTACCAGTTAAAGGGAAGGTTTTATTGGGAATTAGTGGGCTCCGTTGGTGGCTCAGATGGTAAAGGAACCGCCGGCAATGCGGGAGACGTGGGTTCAAACCCTGGGTTGGAAAGATCCCTTGTAGAAGGGAATGGCACCCCACCCCAGTGTTCTTGCCTGGAGAATTCCATGGATGGAGAAGCCTGGTGGGCTACAGTCCATGGGATCACAAAGAGTCGAACACGACTGAGCGACTTTCACTTCACTTACCGGTCAGAAAGAAAGTGAAAATGTTAGCCACTCAGTCGTTTCCAATTCTTTGTGACCTCATAGACTGTAGCCACCAGGCTCCTGTGTCCATAGAATTCTCCAGGCAAGAAAACTGGAGTGGGTAGGCATTCCCTTCTCCTGGAGATCTTCCCAACCCAGGGATTGAACCCAGGTCTTCTGTATTGCAGGCAGATTCTTTACTGTTTGAGCCACCAGGGAGGTCCCACCAATCAGAATGGCCATCATTAAAAAGTCTACAGATAAGAAATGCAGGAGAGGCTGTGGAGAAAAGGGAACCCTCCCACACTGCTGGTGAGACAGCAAGTTGGTGCAGCCTCTTTGGAAAACAGTATGGAAGTTTCTCAGAAAACTAAAGATAGAGCTACTATATGATCCAGCCGCCCCATTCCCGGATAAAACTATAACTCGAAAAGATACACACGCTCCTATGCTCATTGCAGCACTATGCACAATAGCCAAGACATGGGAACAACCTAAACGCCCATCGACAGATGAATGGATAAAGAAGATGTGGTATATACACATGCAATAGAATGCCACTCAGCCATGAAGAAGGATGAAAGACTGCCATTTGCAGCAACTGCAGATTATCATATGAAGCAAAGTCAAAAGCAGAAAGGCAAATGCCAGATGATAGCACTTATATATGGAAGCTAAAATATGACACCAATGCACCTGTTTACGGGACAGAAACAGAATCATGGGCATGGAGGACCGACTTGCAGTTCCAGAGGGGAGGGACAGATGGACGATTGGGCTTAGCAGGTGTAAACTATCTTAGAGAGAATGAGAAACAAGGTGTTTGTGTATAGCACCGAGAACTGTATTCAATATCCTATGAAAAACCACAGAAAAGAACACAAAAGAGAATCTGCCTGCACTGCAGGAGACCCAGGTTTGATCCCTGGGTTGAGAAGATCCCCTGGAGAAGGAAATAGCTTCCCACTGTAGTGTTCTTACCCACAGAATCCCATGGACAGAGGAGCCTGGCAGGCTACAGCCCATGGGGCCGCAAAGAGTCAGACACGACTGAGGGACTAATACACACACAAACTGTAGCCCACCAAGCTCCTCTGTCCATGGGATTCTCCAGGCAAGGATACTGGAGTGGACAGCCATGCCCTGCTCCAGGACCCAGGGATATCTTCTCAACCCAGGGATACCTTCTCAACCCAGGGATATCTTCTCAACCCAGGGATATACAGCAGAAAAGAACATGACATTGTAAATCCACTCAACTTCAATTTAAAAAATTAAAATGTACTGTGTGTGCCCAGGTGGCTCTAGTGATGAAAACCCTTCCGCCACTGCAGGAGATGTAGAGACATGGGTTCGACACCTGTGGCAGGCTACAGTCCATAGGACTGTAAACAGTCGGACACGACCGAAGCGACAGCATGCATGCATGCACGTGTGTCCCCATCAGCAGAATCGAGAGCCCACAACTGTTTGAGCACACTGACTCTCCCCCTGCCGTGGGATGCGTCTTCAGTGCAGGCTCAGGTCCAGCTTTGATGGGGGACAATCACCTTCCACTCTGCTTAGGCCCATGGAGAAGGTGGTCAGAACCACATAACCTGTTCCTGGATTCTCACTGCAGAGGGACAAGGCCACCGCAGGCAGCGTTCACAGTAGACTAACCTAGACGGCCACCAAGAGCTTTCCCACGTAAGGAAAGGTCAGAGGGGTCAGCACGTTTAGCCAGAGGAACAGACATGGTGGAGACCTTTCACTGAATCCAAGTTTCTGGCCAATCATGACATAAACTGAGAATCTCTTTATTAAATATATGAAGTGACAAGGTGCAAAGCACAACAGCTACCTGAAATTTCAGGGAGACAAATTTTCTCTCAACATAAGAAAGACCAGCATAAAAATTAGAGCTTCCTGATAATGCACTGGTTGTCTTTGGAAACTTCTCTAAAACTCTGGGTGTTGAGTAACTAGCCTTTGTAAATTAAACTATACTGGACAGTTTTGTGCTTTGCTTTCTCCTACTGAGGTCCTGTCTAGACTTTTAAATCAAAACAATGTATTTAGACATTACGAATTTTCTTTCTCAATTAGATGGATAATTTAAGCTCTCTGGCATTGTCTTAAGTGAGCCATCCTAATCAAACGTTAAATTAAAGGCACGTTCTTTAATAAATAACCACTCACTATGTTCAATTATCTTGTGCCACACTTGCGTACTTTGTCAGAATAAAAACCATGCTCTTCTCCACAGGACATTATGTTGAACAGTTACCCATCACTCGGGAAGCATAACTAAAGGATAAACATGAGCAAGAGGAGAGAGAGAAGCTAACAAAAATAGATGCAGTAAACAACTCAAGGGCTCTTTGACTTTCCAAGTGACAGTTTCATTAGGCATTCAGCATTTGAGATATTTTGGTGCCAAAAAGTTAATTCACAAAAGACATTTCCATATACAGACAACCTGCATTTCTGTTTGGGGATATAGAGCCTGACCTAAAGCCTGGCCTGCTTTTTAAGAAGCTAAAGTGACAGGCAAAGTAGGGAAAGGGAAACACATAGAGGACAGGTTCTATTCTGAAAAAAATAAATCTTATTATCAAGGAAACCAGATGATACCACTCTAATGGCCGAGAGTGAAGAGGAACTGAAGAGCCTCTTGATGAGGATGAAAGAGGAAGATGAAAAAGCTGGCTTAAAACTCAAGATCATAGCATCTGGGTTCCATTACTTCATGGTGGATAGAAGGGGAAAGAGTGGAGGCAGTGACAGACTTTCTTTTCTTCGGCTCCAGAATCACTGCAGGTGGTGACTGCAGCCATGAAATTAAAAGAAGCTTGCTCCTTGGAAGGAACGCTATGACAAACCTAGGAAGTGTATTAAAAAGCAGAGGCATCACTTTGCCAACAAAGGTCTGTATAGCCAAAGCGATGACTTTTCCAGTGGTCATGTACAGATGTGAGCTGCTGCTGCTGCTAAGTCACTTCAGTCGTGTCCGACTCTGTGTGACCCCATAGACGGAAACCCACCAGGCTCCCCAGTCCCTGGGATTCTCCAGGCAAGAACACGGCAGTGGGTTGCCATTTCCTTCTCCAGTCTCAGATGTGAGAGTTGGGCCATAAAGAAGGCTGAGCGCCAAAGAATTGGTGCTTTCAAATTGTGGTTTTGGAGAAGACTCTTGAGAGTCCTTTGGACAGCAAGAAGATCCAACCAATCAATCCTAAAGGAAACCAACCCTAAACTGATGCTGGAGTTTCAATCCTTAGGCCACCTGATGCGAAGAGCCAACTCATTGGAATAGACCCTGATGCTGGAAAAGATTGAAGGCAGGAGGGAAAGGGGATGACAGAGGATGAGATGGTTAGATAGCATCACTCACTCAATGAACATGAATTTGAGCAAACTCTGGAAGATAATAGAGGGCAGTGAAGCCTGGAGTGCTGCAATCCATGGAGTCACAAAGAGTTGGGTAGGATTTAGCGACTCAACAGCAACAAATCAGGAAAATCAGAGCTAAAACCCCACCTGCTGGAGACGCGCTTGTTCCTTTTGGGCCCAAGTTGTCCAGGTTCTGGATAAACTGCTCCCCATGTGCATCAGTCTGCTGGGGCTGCTGGATCAAAGTACTCCAGACCGGGGAGTACACAAGGGACAGTTATCCTCTCACTATTCTGAAGGCTAGCTGTCTGAGGTCAAGGTGTCTGCAGAGTTGATGCCTTCTGAGAGCTCTGAGGGAGGATCTGTTCCAGGCCTCTCTCCTTTGTTTGCAAAAGATCGTCTTCCTCCTGTGTCTCTTCCTGCCGCCTTCCCTCCCTCCATGCCTCTGTCTCTGTGCCCAAATTTCCCCTTTTTATAGGAGCTTCAGTCATATGGAGTTGAGCCTGCCCCCAGTGAACTCATTTCAACTGCATTCCCTCTGTAGAGCCCCATCTCCAAAGAAGGTCTGAGGGGCTGAGGTCTGCTGAGGGTGAGGATTCTAACAGACGGTCAGTTCCCTACATGTGAACCTTCAATTTTCGAACTTTTAAAGATGTGAACGTGCAGTCCATCAGCGTAAGGAGTGAGTCTCGTTGCAGCCAGCCCTGCGTCTCCTGTTTCTGACAGCCCCTCAGCTCTGCCATCTCCCACCTCCTCTCCCTCCTCCAGCCAATCACTCTTCTCAGCTGTTCTCTCGATGCTAGCCCCTGTCCGCCAGCTGTTGTACTGTACCACTGTACTTTCCAAGGTGCTGTACTGTAAGATTAAATTTAAAAAAATTTTAATGTGTTATTTGTGTGAAAAGTATCATAAACTTATTACAGTATAGTATTACATAGCCAGGGCTTCCCAGGTGGCTCAGTGGGAAAGAACCTGCCTGCCAATGCAGGATTTGAAGGAGATATGCATATGATCCCCGGGTCGGGAAGATCCCCTGGAGTAGGAAATGGCAACCCACTCCAATATTCTTGCCTGGGAAGTCCCACGGGCAGAGGAGACTGGTGGACCACAGTCTGTGGTGTTGCAAAGAGTAGAACATGACTACGTGACTGAACTCACATGCACACACTATATAGTCAATTGGGTTAGTTGGGTGCGAGGCTAACTTAGTTGGACTTATAAGTGGACTTATGAATGTGCTCTGGGAACAGAACGCATTCGTATGTAGGGGCCTTACTGTGTATCTCTTTGGTGGGAACACAGTTGAACCTATAATATCATCCCTGAAACATGAAAGTCTTACTTCATGTCACAGGATTCTTATTAGCAAGGTAGGGCCTCAATTTTTGCTCAGGATAGCTCGTCCTCATGCTTCCTAGGCAAATAATTAGGCGGGACAATGGAAAGCTGCTTCTGGAAACACCAAGAACCTTTTCATTATATCTCTGGCATTTGTGATTAATTTATCAGGAAAAGAATAGTTTCAAAGACCTCACTAAACCAAAACTGTATTTGATCTTCTGGGAAAGACAAGTGTTCTCAATGCACTAAAGTCTCAGAGTAAGAACTCACGGTCCTCAAATCCCAGTTAGCTCCTGTCATACACGCTGACTGCCCTCAGTCACTATAAAATTGTAACTGAATGTAAACTGTACACCACTGTGGAGCGGAGCTCAAGGTTTCTCAGCTCCAACGGATGGAGAGCTGCCAGCAACTGGTTCTGAACAGAATGTGCAACTGGGAATCAGGATGGGTCTTCTCAAGTGATGGGACTCGTTAGGAACCATCTGTGCTCATTACGGTTCATGTCAAAGTGAGCAGGTCTGTGCTCATTATGGTTCATGTCAAAGTGAGCAGGAACCCAGCCTCCAGAAGCCACAGGGAGGCCTGCGAGGGCAGGGGTCCAGACCAGGAGGAGGCTGGAATGCTGTTGCTGGCTTTGTTCCCACTCATCAAACGCAAGCTCTTCGCACAGGCACTTCCACTTGTCAGATACTAAGATACAGGGAAATTGCCCTTTCAGAGCATTCATGAAGGGAATGATGTTACAGGGTTTTTTTTGGGGGGGGTGGTTTTTTTTACTTTTATTGTGTTTTGATATCAAGTTTTCATTATCATTATCATATCAGCTCTTCAGAAAAACATTTAAGGAAAATACAGGTATCTTAAAAATCATACCAGGGCCTTCTCTGGTGGGCCAGTGGTTAAGATTCTACCTTCCAATGCAGGATGTGTGGGTTCAATGCCTGGTCAGGGAAATAAAGATCCCACATGCCTCACAGGCGAAAAACACCAAAGCAGAAGCAATATCGTAACATTTTCAATAAAGACTTTAAAATGGTTCACATTTTTTAAAAACCCTTAAATATTTAAAAAGAGATTTTTTTTAATCTTTTAAATCTTACCAGAGCTTCTTTTGGAGCAGGGCATGACAATCCACTCCAGTATTTTTGAACCCTATGGACACAGGAGCCTGACGGGCTACGGTCCATGGGGGTCGCAGAGAGTCGGACACAACTGAAGCAACTTGGCACAAGGTTTCTTTTACAGTATTAAGGGCTTGAGAATGAGGCAGTGTTTTGGGTTGAACTGTGTCCCCAACCAAAAAAAAAAGATATATATTGACCATCTTAGCCCCTGGTTATGTGGTCTTATTTGGAAATAAGTTCCTTGCAGATGTCATCAAGTTAAGATGAGGCAAACCTGGATTAAGATGGGTCCTAACCCAAGGCCTGGCATCATTGTATGATAAGGAAATGTGGACACAATCATACAGGGAGAGGAGAGTTCCACGTGAAGACACACAGAGAAGACACCATCACAGAGCAACAGAGACAGAGGCTGTAGTGACGAGCCTGAAAGACAAAGAACCCCAGGGATTCCAACAACCAGCAGAGGCTAGGAAGGTACGGGAAAACCCTAGAACCTTCAGAGTGGTTGCTTTGCCAGCAACTGGACTTCTAACTTCCAGAACTCTGAGAGAGTAAGTTTCCATCATGTTAAGCTGCTTACAGATGGGGAAACAGTGGAAAAAGTGTCAGACTTTATTTTTGGGGGCTCCAAAATCACTGCAGATGGTGATTGCAGCCATGAAATTAGAAGCCGCTTACTCCTTGGAAGAAAAGTTATGACCAACTTAGACAGCATATTCAAAAGCAGAGACATTACCTTGCTGACTAAGGTCCATCTAGTCAAGGCTATGGTTTTTCCTGTGGTCATGTATGGTTGTGAGAGTTGGACTATGGAGAAGGCTGAGAGCCAAAGAATTGATGCTTTTGAACTGTGGTGTTGGAGAAGACTCTTGAGAGTCCCTTGGACTGCAAGGAGATCCAACCAATCCATTCTGAAGGAGATCAGCCCTGGGATTTCTTTGGAAGGAAAGATGCTAAAGCTGAAACTCCAGTACTTTGGCCACCTCATGCGAAGAGTTGATTCATTAGAAGACTCTGATGCTGGGAGGGATTGGGGGCAGGAGGAGAAGGGGACAACAGAGGATGAGATGGCTGGATGGCATCACGGACTCGATGGATGTGAGTCTGAGTGAACTCTGGGAGATGGTGATGGACAGGGAGGCCTGGCGTGCTGCGATTCATGGGGTCGCAGAGAGTCAGACACAACTGAGCGACTGAACTGAACTGAACTGATGATAGTCCTAGGAAATTAGTCCAGACACTAAGATTCATTCCAGACATTTCACATACTCCTCCTCCGTGCTGAGTTTGTAGAAGACAGCATGGTGCATCAAGCATGACTCTTTCCTTGAAAAGTTCATAATTTTCTTGAGGAAATAATGCATGCATAACTACCATGCAGACAGAAAGCCACCCTGCCTGTTAAAATAAGTTTATCATTGGAGTTTCACCTCTCACCTAAGAGCCTTCACTACTGAGTCAAAAATGAAATAGATTCACGCCTTCTCCATGACTCCCTCTCCTCACATGTCTCAGACTAAAGATCTGTGGGGTCTATTTCTGCTATTTGTGGTGTCTTCCCAGGTGGCTCATGGTAAAGCATCCACCTGCCAAGGCAGGAGATGCAAGACCCACGGGTTTGATCCCTCGATGGAAAAGATTAAATGAATTAGATTTTAGTAGCTGTCAGGGGCCAGGGTAGGGGGTGTGGGAAAGATGAGGACTTACTGCTTAATGGAGATGGAGTTTCAGTTTAGGAAAGTGAAAACGGTGGGAGCAGGATGATGGTGAGAGCTGCACAAAACGCACTTAGTACCACTGAGCTGCACAGTTGTATATGATCAAAACAGTGTGTTTTATATTATGTGACTTTTACCACAATAAAAAAAAAACATTTTAAAATGAATTAACTAAATTAAATATATTAATTTACATATTTTATATAAATTTATATTTGTACATATACTTTATAATAATTTATTTTAAATTTATATAAAAATGAATTAAAATATTAGATCATTGGTTGCTTTATGATTCTATCATTCTATCATATGATTAACACATTTTTATAACAAATTTTTTTAAAAGGAAGACAATGTTTCAAAGTAAGGAATGTTCTAAATAAGGAATTTTTATTCTTGCTGCCAGATCTATCCATGGGCAGATTTTCATGGGCCCCCTTTTACAACCTCTTGTGGCCTAAAGAGGCTCTGTCCCAGCCCCTCCAGATCCCGAGGTATCTCTTTCCAGGGATCCCACTCTCAATGCCAGACAGGTTGTTGTCGGTTTATTACAGTTTTGCTCTTTTCTGCGTCCTTCATCATCTCTTTCTAAGCAAGAGAATGTGTTTCCAGTTTTCGCTTCTGCAGTGTGAAAGCACCATTTGAATAATAGCATTGTGTTCTAAGACACTTAAGTATTATATTATTCTATTGTAAAAGATAACGCTCATAGTCATCAATCTTCCTTCACATTTCGGCCCTGGGAAATGGAATTCTGCCTCCTCTCTTGACCCATTTACCCTCAAAATGTCTGATAACATCCCTTCCCAGGCTCATTAACTCTGCCTTGGCCCGTTTTGTGACACCCTTCATTAGCCCTCTCTGGAGGGTGAGATGTCCTGTGCCTTGGAGACGGCGGGGCTGTCTTTTTAAGCCGCTCACTGAGCAATCGGGCAAGCAGTTTACTAAACCCGTTCTGAAATTGGCCGCTTTCTTCTTCCCCTTCCCCTTCACTGCTGTCTTTGTTTTTCGTTTTGCTTTGAGCTAAAAACATAGCATGTGCTTTTTTAAAATTAATTTGTCTTCATTGGAGGTTAACTGCTTACAATAGAGTGTTGGTCTCTGCCACACGTCAGCATGAATCCGCCACAGGCATTCAGACGTCCCCTCCCTCCTGAGCCTCCCCCTCCCACCCCATCCCAGTCCCTCTTCGTTGTCACAGAGCAGCAGGTTTGCCCTCCCTGCATCATACAACCAGTTCCCACTGGCTCTCTGTTTTCCGTGAGGTAATGCACTTGTTTCAGCGTCACTCGCTCAGCTCGTCCCCCTCCTCCTCCCCCGACTGTGTCCGCGAGTCTGCTCTCTGTGTTTGCGCCTCTGTTGCTGCCCTGCACACAGGTTCATCTGTTCCATCTTGCTAGATCCCATGTACATACAATATTTGCTTTTCTCTTTCTGACTCACTTCACCCTGTAAAATAGGCTCTAGGTTCACCCACCTCATTAGAACTGACTCAAATGCCCCACATCAGTCAGAATGGCCATCATCAAAAAATCTACAAGCAATAAATGCCAGAGAGGGTGTGGAGAAAAGGGAACCCTCTTGCACTGTTGGTGGGAATGCAAATTGATACAGCCATTATGGATAACAGTATGGAGATTCCTTGAAAACCTAGGAACGACACTACCATATGACCCAACAGTCCCGCTACTGAGCATATACCCTGAGGAATCAATAACCAAATGCATGGCCCCCAGCGTTCATCACAGCGATTTACGATAGGACATGGAAGCAACCCGGATGTCCGCTGACAGATGGATGGATGCAGAGGCTGTGGTACGTATATACAGTGGAATATTACTCAGCCACTTCTGCCTTTTGTGTGTGATAGCTTCTCTCATACCAGGATAGCCTGTACCCAGTTATGATACGGGCTTTCCTGGAGGCTCAGATGGTAAAGAATCCACCTGCAATCCAGGAGACCCAGGTTTGATCTCTGGGTTGGGAAGATCCCCTGCAGGTGAGCATTGCAACCCACTCCAGTATTTTTGCCTGGAAAATTCCATGAAGAGAAGAACCTACATATAGTCCATGTGGTCGCAAAGAGTCAGACATGGCTGAGCGAATAAGCACAGCACAGTTCTAACATAACTCTGCAGCCCACGCTCCCTCCCCCTCGGTGCACTGGTCTTCTCAGAGCAGACATCTCAGGAGGTACAGGGGCTTCCTGTGTTTTCTGAGATCTGTTCATCTCCTTGCAGGTCACAGGCCCCAAACATTCATCTCCACTCACCCTGCTTTTCTCATCTTTCCTTAACTGTAGCTAAGTAGAAAGGCTGCTCTAGAGACAAAAATAGTCACCAGAACCAGCAATCGAACTTGGCCAAATAAAGTTGATTTCCACTTAACCAAGTCATGTTCTTCCTTCAGTTTCCTATGTTTCCCAGCTGTGGTATGGGTGAGGCTGTAACTGTTAGGTATTTAGAATAGGAAAAAGGAGTCCCAAATGGTGGTGGCTAAAAGACAAGGAAAGGAAAAGCCCGTGAAAAATAGAACAAAGGAAGGCCCAAGGACCGGAGTGAGGACCTCAGGTAGACTATAAAGCATTCCTGGCCAGCCCAATTTACAAAGGGCAAGCCCTGGGGGAGGAGGAAAAGCATATAAAAAGAGGAGCCAAAATTGGGCTGAGGCTTCTCTTCTCTTTGCATCTTTTGGCTCAGCATTCCCTCATGCCTCGAGGAAGTATTTTCCTTTACTTTCTAAATAAAACTGAGCTGTAACACGGAGCTGAAACACTGGTCCTTCCGAGGAGCTGAAACACTGGTCCTTTCGAGGGCTATTAACACTGGTCCATCTGTTGCTTCAAATTTTGTTGCAATAAGACAGAACTGAGGAAATTACAAACTCTCCTGGTATAACCAATACCTGACATGTAGTATGATTATATCATGACTCATGAGGGGAGAAGGGAATCTCCCTGAGAGAGGACAGTGATGCACAGCTGGACAGGAGGCCCCCTCCATGTCAAACAGCCTCTCACATTTCCACTTCTGGCAAGAGCTCACCCTGCATTTGAGTATCTTAATATTCATCTCAAAAGATTTCCACTAAAAAGCACTATTAAAGTCCCGTTGACCTGCCCCCCATTCCCACCTCCTTCACCTTGGGCTGCTACGTGCTCACCACAGAGCAGACAAACAATCTCACACCCCCATCAAAGTGAATCCACCCAGTCCCTCTTTTGGAATTTAATGTCTTTCCAGCAGACACAGTCTCGTGTGTCTCCATAACTTCAGCCAAAGTTATAGCTCATTCGTCAACCTGAAATTGATTGCAGCAAGAATTTCATTTGGAGCCAGAGGGCTTTATTTTAAAGGTGTAAAAAATGTAAACACATTGGCTTAAATGCAGAGGCAGGAAGGAAATATATAGAGTGATATTGTCAGAAGCACTTAAATAGAAAGATGTAGTCTTCCCAACCGTAAAAATATTACTGATTATGTTAATAAGTGGACTTGACACAAATGAGTTGTTGGATTTATTCAGCATCTTACTCACTGCACCTGGGGATATTCAAGGCCACTGTAAAAATCTTCTGGTCAGAGTAGGGACATGAGTCCCAGGCTCCCCACCCCCATTATGAGAAGACCAATGATGCAGCTCTGAATCCATGGGAAGGGCAGTTGGTTTCTGGACCTGCACATCTGAGCTCATCTGGGCCTCCCTACCCCCTCCACATTGGGTCTACACATCTAGAAGCCACGTTACTATTGACACTGATACCGAGCAGGGCTCTGGGGGATTCCTGAGCACAAAGCTTGTCTGTGTTCCCCATTTCTTTGATTATAGGAAATACCCTTCATTCAGCTTCCATGACCTTTCCTGAGTTCCAACGGGGCAAATTTAAGCAGTTATTAATTAGAGGAGGGAGGGGGGACCTAATTAATCAGGAAGACCAAGGAGAAATAATCAAGAGAAACAATAGTGCAGCCTCTGGGCAGGGTACTTGTGCCCATCAGTATACACATCAATATCTCAGGGTACTTGTGCCCATCAATATACACATCAATATCTCAGGGTATTTGTGCCCATCAATATACACATCAATATCTTTGAGCTGCTTTGCAGATACCGAAACCCCTCCAGGTGGGAGAAGTTAAGGTTAACAATAATATGCTGCCCACAAGCATGGAGACCCCAGACCCAATTAGAACCTGATTGATGATGCTGACTTCTATTTACCTTACTAATCAGAAGGGTGTCCATGAGCCAATCACGCCCTCTTTAAACCATTACTACAAAACTCCTCACCACCCTTCCAGTCAGGGAAACACCGTGGTCTTGATGTCATTAGCCCACTGTGCCCCCTTTGCCTGGCAAAGCAATAAAGCTATTCCTTCCTACTTCATCCAAAGCTTTTGTCTCTGAGATTTAATTCAATGTTGGAGTACAGAGTCCAGATTCAGCTTCAACACCACAAATCATAAGATGACAATGAGGCTCCAAACCAAACTGAGACATTTCATGTTTAACTATTTTTTTAAACATCCCCGTTCAGTTACTGTATAAACACTGCTTAATCATGTCTTGTTCCTTTTACCACTATGTCTCCACTATGATTTACTTTCCCATTCCTGCTGCATTTCACTCTGAGAATGTCTAAATTCTCTGAGGAATTTATCCTGAGTGAGGTAAGATGCATGATAACAAAAACATAAATATTTATATGTCTGATTCATGCTGATGTTTGGTAGAAATGAACATATTTCTGCAAAGCAATTATCCTTCAATTAAAAGTAAATAAATTTTTCAATATGTAAAAAAGTACATTACATAGATGCAATATATAATATATCATGTAAATATATGATACCAAATATGCATATGTACCTCCATTTTCATATTACTGCATGTATTTTGACACAAAATAAACTTATAAGAAAACAGAGCTAAACAAATCAGCTGTTACTACTGTTACCTGGGCATTCTATTAGATTAGGGAAAGTCCTTGGAGAACAGAAACAAGGATGACAAGTTTTCCTTCATAATCTGGGAACTGTGGCCACAGGAAGTCTTCCATTTATTATTTAATATTTACTGCACTTGTACTGAAGCTTGCTGTTAATGTAAAGTTTTCAAATAAAAAGGCAAGAAGAATGAACAAATTTTCGGTAAGAACAAATGCTAATCTGTTCAGATAAAAGGAGACATGTTTATGAAAAAATATGAAGTTGCCAGTGTGTATCTGGTGGACAGTGATGGCAATGCAAAGCGTTGTTAGAACCTGTCCACAATACAGGAGACCCAGGTTCAATCCCTGGATCAAGAAGATCCCCTGGAGAAGGGAATGGCAACCCACTCCAGCATTCTTGCCTGGAGAATCCCATGGACAGAGTAGTCTGGTGGATTGCATGGGGTTGCAGAGAGTTGGACATGACTGGAATGATTTAGCACACACATATATAGATTCTTTCCCATGTTCTTTTCCATTATGATTTATTACAGAATGTTGAATAAACTCCCCTGCGTTGTTTCTTTCATCCTCTGACTTCCCACAGTTTCAGTGTTTGAGCTAGAAGACGTTACACGACTGGTTCCTCATGAACCCTCTGTCAAGGGATGAAAATGTTTCTTAACAGCTTCTTGCAGAAGTTGTGAGGATTAATGAAACATCATATCTGGCTTTGTGCTCCTCGGAAAAAATGGCATCAAAATGCAAGACTCACCTTCTTGTATCTTGCTGTTGTTCAGTCGCTCATTCATGTATGATTCTTTGTGACCCTATGGACTGCAGCACACCAGGTTTTGATGTCCATTCATCATATCCCAGAGCTTGGTCAAACTCATGTCCATTGAGTCAGTGATGCCATCCAACCATCTCATTCTCTGTCATTCCCTTCTCCTCCTGCCTTCAATCTTTCCCAGTGTCAGGGTCTTTTCCAATGAGTTGGCTCTTTGCATTAAGTGGCTAAAATATTGGAGCTTCAGGTTCAGCATCAGTCCTTCCAATGAACACCCAGGACTGGTCTCCTTTAGGATGGACTGGTTGGATCTCCTTGCAGTCCAAGGGACTCTCAAGAGTCTTCTCTAAGACCACAGTTCAAAAGCATCAGTTCTTCAGTGCTCAGTTTTATTTATGGTCCAACCCTCACATCCATACATGACTACTGGAAAAAACATAGCTTTGACTAGATGGACCTTTATCAGCAAAGTAATGTCTCTGCTTTTTAATATGCTGTCTAAGTTTGTCATAGCTTTTCTTCTAAGAAGCAAGCATCTTTTAATTTCATGGCTGTAGTCACTGTCCTCAGTGATTGTGGAGCCCAAGAAAATAAAGTCTGTCACTGTTTCCATTGTTTCCCCATCTATTTTCCATGAAGTGATGGGACCAGATGCCATGATCTTTGAATGTTTAGTTTTAAGTCATGTTTTTCACTTTCCTCTTTCATCATCATCAAGAGGCTCTTGTATCCTGCAAGGAAATAAATACTGAAATAAAGTATTTTCCTTTTAAATGAATAAAAAGGTTTGCTGCTTATTTGGGCAGAAGTTCCAGCCATGTGGGATCTTATTTGCCTAACCTGGGATCAAACCCACACCCCCTGCATTGGAAACATGGAGTCTTAATCACTGTACCACCAGAGAAGTCCCAGAAGGCCCTAACTTTTAACATCTTGTGACTCAACAACTTTCATGTTAGTGAAGAAGCACTTGTTTAGATTTTCATGCCAAAGTTCCTAACTGTTCTCCTCTGATACCTTGGAAGTAATTGTTATTTAAGTTCATCACCAATGCTGGGAAATCTAGAAATCATGCTGAGCACTAAGTAAACATATTTTTATATCTGAAACTTGATAGTTCTCATGTAATTCTATTTTAAAGTTAAAAACCCAATGCCAAGGTGAGTGTGAGGTCAAGCATTAAGTCCTCTGCATTATGATGTGATGTCTATTATATAATTTGCATTACATAATATCCTCTGAATCTTTTTGTACAAATGATCTTTTTCTCTTGCCTCTTTCATATCTGAACTGTTCCAGTTATATAATTGGCCATTTTTTCATGTTTTTCATCCCAATTATAATATATTTCAGCTATGAAGGCATTTTATATAATTTGTTTATTTCATGGCTTTACACTAATACAAAAGAATTTGGCATAAATTAGGGTTGCAGAATCTTGCCAACAGAATCAGATGTTAACCTACTGAATCCAAACTAATGTAACTCTTCATAGTTAAAATGTGCTTTCTTTGTTGGTTCATTTACTTAGTGCAACCCTATTAAATGGATAATTTTACATCAGTCCTGCTGCCTTTACTCAAATCAACACTTCTTTCTCCATCTATTCTGAATTCTTATTACCAAAGCAATTGGGCCATTACCAAGTACACAGTTAACAATAATCTACCCATTGAAATAGCTCCATTTTCCCCAAAAGGCATAGGCTCTGATAATGAGTTTAGGAATCACTTGAAACTTAGCAATGGCATCCCACTCCAGTACTATTGCCTGGAAAATCCCATGGACGGAGGAACCTGGTGGGCTGCAGTCCATGGGGTCGCTAAGGGTCGGACACGACTGAGAGACTTCACTTTTCACTTTCATGCATTGGAGAAGGAAATGGCACCCTACTCCAGTGTTCTTGCCTAGAGAATCCCAGGGACTGGGGAGCCTGGTGGGCTGCCGTCTACGGGGTCTCACAGAGTCAGACACGACTGAAGTGACTTAGCAGCAGCAGCAGCAAAAATAGGGCTCACCAAATCCAACATAGCTGTTGATCTTGAGTAGCATCTAGCTCAGTGAGAATGGTGTATAAGTTGAGTTTGCACAGTATTTCAGAATTGTGTTGAGGAAAATAGAAGATGCTTTTTTACAGAAAAATCAAGAAAGGACTGGTAGTAGACAGAGTAAGATGTAGAAGTCTGTTTACTTTGCATCAGTTCACTTCAGTTCAGTCGCTCAGTCGTGTCCAACTCTTTGCGACCCCATGAATCACAGCACGCCAGGCCTCCCTGTCCATCACCATCTCTCGAAGTTCATTCAGACTCACGTCCATCGAGTCCGTGATGGCATCCAGCCATCTCATCCTCGGTCGTCCCCTTCTCCTCCTGCCCCCAATCCCTCCAAGCATCAGTCTTTTCCAATGAGTCAGCTCTTCGCATGAGGTGGCCAAAGTACTAGAATTTCAGCTTTAGCATCATTCCTTCCAAAGAAACCCCAGGGCTGATCTCCTTCAGAATGGACTGGTTGGATCTCCTTGCAGTCCAAGGGACTCTCAAGAGTCTTCTCCAACACCACAGTTCAAAAGCATCAATTCTTCAATGCTCAGCTTTCTTTATAGTCCAGCTCTCACATCCATATATGACAACTGGAAAAACCATAGCCTCGGCTAGATGGACCTTTGTTGGCAAAGTAACGTCTCTGCTTTTTAATATGCTGTCTAGGTTGGTCATAACTTTTCTTCCAAGGAGTAAGCATCTTTTAATTTCATGGCTGCAATCACCATCTGCAGTGATTTTGGAGCAAAAAAACCCAAAACACAACAATACACACACACACACATTAGGGAAGGTATATTTTTTCCTTTCTTCCCCTCAAGTTATGTCTGAATTTCATTAGTTGGTTAACCACTAACAGTGTTTTGCTTAATGAGATGCATTAGCTTTCTACGGTTGTGTAACAACTTACCACAAAAATAAGGGCTAACCACACCCATTTATTATCTTACTTTGCCACAGGTCAGAAATCCAGGTGGCTCAACAAGGTTACCAGAGTCGCCAGGCAAAAATCCTGCTGCGAGCGAGTTGGGTTCTTACCTGGCCCTCTGTGATAGAATCCTCTTCCATGCCCATCAGGTCATTTGTCACGTCAGTTCTCTGCAGTTGCAGGACTGAGGTCCCTGATTTATTTGCTGCTATTGTCTGAACAGTTATTTTTTCATTTCTAGAGGTCGCCCACTTTCCTTGGCTGATGGACCCGTACAAGTTCCAAGTGTGTGACAGCTAAACAATTCTAGTGCTTGAAATATCTGGCTTTCCCCCTGCCTTTCTCTTCTCCTTTTAGGCAGCTGTGTCATGAACTTCTAGCTAACCCAGCTAATTCGGGACAATTTATCTGCATTAAGGTCAATTGATTAGAAGCCGTAATTACACCTACAGAATCTCTTTGTCAGGTAACATATTTATGAGCACGGTATCTCCAGTGGTTAGCACCTGGGATCTTTGGTTGGGGGGAGGGGTGCGGTGGGAATACTCTACCTATAAGATGAAGTTTAACATTATTTTAAAACATTAAAATATGCTTCAAAATATTATTTTATTAAATCAATAACATCTCTAGTTGCAAGTGTGACTGCTAGTTACCTAAGCAAATTGAATTCAGACCATGTATTTTCTTTTCTTCTGTTGAAGTTATTTCTGGTTCCTGTGGTTAGCTCCAGGTCAGAGATGGCATGGTTCTGGCCAGCGCGTAAGAGAGGTATAAGACACAAGGAGAGGCTTGCCGCTGGCTCTGGAGGACACTCCCAGGAGCGTGCATGGAACTATCTTCCCCATTCCCAAGTGTAAATGACGAATCCTAGAGTCCAGATCCTAGCAGCCTCCTAGCTCAGGGAAGCTAGGAGATTTGGGCTGTAGGTCAGAAAGCCTGGAAGAAGAAGAGAAAATCTGGGTCCCACTTGACTCAGGTGAGAAGTGGGTGCCATCAACACTGAACCAAAGGTACCTTAGATCTCCAGAGCCTGCGCCCTGGACTCCTCCTTACTGTTCAAAACAGACATAGTTAGTTTCATGTGATTGAAAACACTCCAAACGATACCCAGAAAAAAGAATTTGGTTGTTTCTAATTAAGTGGACAGTGTACACTGCTAAAGAAATCACTAGTAGACTAAATCTGGGAAGTTTTCTAAACAAGAGACCTGGTCCCAGAGAATACCTTGCCTTTTAGTCATAGACAGACGTGTTATTTCCCTTTTCCAGGCTGTATTTTCTGTGCTTCCTCTTTCTCCACATGCATGGAGATTAGAAAATCTATGCCATGGGACTCAGCAAATGTGTAGATAATAACAACACCCACCCAAAGTCAGTTATAATTAAACTTATCATGCTTCCATCTTGGTCTGATTTATTTTGAGGAAGTATGCTTTCAGATGACTTTGAATTAATACTGGACTAAACCTTACTATAATCCAGGCACTGATACAATACTTCAGAATATTATTTTAAATATCAACTCAAGGACTCACTCTCGATTGCAGTTGTGCCCCTTGGGTAATCTAAGTCAATCAAATGCAGCCAATCTACATCACCACTGTTTGAATATGAAATAGAAACATGGCACCATCTGAACCAACAAAGCACAAGGAGTTCGCTGTTAGCTTCCGAGGAATTCCCTACTGCTCTCCTAGGGAAGACCCAGGAGCAGCCCTGTTCATCCCAGGTTCAAATTAGGAACACTGGACCCCCAGGTCATAGCCACTCAATATACAGGGAACCCAGCGCTGGCAGGAGCTGGCCTGGGGACCAGAAACTAGAAATACAGAAAGCCTGGATCCTCAGTAATTTCACTGATCAGCTAGACCCATCAGCAAAGGCCAGCAGCTCCTTGACCCTCCAGGTAATGTGTCAGGGTTCCCCATTTCCTTACTAAGCACTTAGAAATGGGTTTGTCCTTCCAACTGCCAGAAACACCCTCTACATGTTCACAGACCCTCAAAGCTGAGAGAATTAGGTTGTTTCTAATTACACGGACATTTGATAAAGAGAAGGGCCCAGTGGACTATGCCTGGGAAGTTTACTTGAATAGAAGTCCTGGTCCAGAGATAAGGTTTCCTTTTAATTATAGGCAGATTCTTTATTGGGCATCCCTGTGGCTCAGCAGTAAAGAATCCACCTGCCAATGCAGGAGACATGGGTTCAATCCCTGGCTCAGGAAAATCCCCTGGAGAAGGAAATGGCAACCCACTATAGTATTCTTGCCTGGGAAATCCCAAGGACAGAGGAGCCTGGCGGGCTGTAGTCTATGGTGTTGCAAAGAGTTGGACATGATTTAGTGACTATACAGCAGCAACCAATTTGTTATTTCCCCTGTCTGTGTTTCAGCCCTTCCTCAGTTTTAATGCTCAAGCAGGTAAGAAAAATCACTCCGTAAGACTCAGTGAATGTGTAAACGAATGACAACGCCCACACAAAGTCAATTATAATTAAATTTATCATGCTTCCAGCTGGATCTGATTCATTATGAGGAAGTAAGTTTTCAGACAACTTCGAATTAACAGTAGAATAGTATATCAGTCTTCAGTAACTTCCTGAAGTCCCTCTTGACAGTCAGCCAGTGGCTGTGATTTAAAATGTATTCCGTTTGGAAGGCCGCCATATGAACTCCCTACAGAAGTAAGAAGAAATGAAGTATGAGCATGGCCCTCCTTCAAAATGCGCAGCAGTAAAATTCCCAGATGAATATATTTATCATCAGACTTCACAACACGTTGATTCAGGTCTGATTATGGATTCAAGGAACTTATTCAACTAGTCTACATCACCTCAGAGTCACAAGACGACTGTTTCTGCAGAAGGACTGCTCTATTGCAGATGCTGGTTTTGCACCTGCTTGAAGAAATTGACTCAGGTACATCGATCAAGAGGCCTTCCTGGTGGCTCAGTGGTCAAAAATCCACTCACAATGTGGGAGACACAGGAGACCTGGGTTGACAAGCTCCCCTAGAGGAGGGCATGGCAACCCACTCCAGTATTCTTGCCTGGAGAATCCCCATGGACAGAGGAGCCTAGCTGGCTATAGTCCATGGGCTCCATACAGTCGGACATGACTGAAGCAACTTACCACTTGTGCACACAGCCTTTCAAATGGTCTTTCCCCAGGCTTAATATCATAAGTAAGTGACTACAAGACGTGGGCCAGTTGGCAATCATGTCACTCCTGGAGGGAGTGGTGATGCTGTGCAGACAATTCTTCACGTAGTATGACCTCTGGTACCTATACACCTTGATGCCTGTCCGGTTCTCAAGCCCTGTCCTCCAGCTTTTCCTCTGAGCTTCTACGGGGGTTCCAGCAAACTCCATCTTTGATCTAGATGGCCAGAATGGAGCTCCCCCTTGTTGTCGTTGCTAAGTCTGATTCTTTGCAACTCCAGGAACTGCAGCATGCCAGACTTCCCTGTCCTTCACTATCTCCCAAAGTTTGCTCAAACTCATGTCTATTGAGTTGGTGATGCCATCCATCTCATCTTCTGTCAACCCTTCTCCTCCAGCCTTCAATCTTTTCCAGCATCAGGGTTTTTTCGAATGAATCAGCTCTTTGCATCAGGTGGCCAAAAGATTGGAGCTTCAGCTTCAGTATCAGTCCTTCCAATGAATATTCAGGGTTAGTTTCTTTTAGGATTGACTGGCGAGGTCTTAAAAAGAGTAAAAATGGAAAGTGGGGGGCTTCCCTGGTGGTCCAGTGGTTGAGAATCTGCCTGTCAGTGCAGGGGACACAGGTTCAATCCCTGTTCCAGGAAGATCCCACATGCCATGAGGCAACTAAGGCCCTGCACCACAGCTACTGAGGCCCACGTGTCTAGAGCTTGTATTCTACAAGAGAAGCCACAGAAATGAGGAGCCCGCAACTAGAGAGTAGTCCCCACTCTCCACAAGCAGAGAAAGTCCTCTCATAGCAATGAAAACCCAGTGCAGCAATAAATGAATAAGTACAAAAAAAATTTTTTTAAGAGTAAAAATAACACCCACAGGGTGGGCTCCAGTGCAAACTGGTGTCCTTATAAGAAGGGAGGATGAGGACAGAGACAGGCAGAGAGAGAAAGCGCTGTGAGGACGCAGGGAGAAGATGGCCGTCCACACGCCAAGCAGAGAGGCCTCAGGAGAAACCAGCTCTGCTGACACCTTGATCTCCAGCTTCCAGCCCCCAGAGCGCCTCACCCACAGTGGTGCCAGGTCCCATACCCGCTCTTTGTAGACTGCAGTTGTCTGGCTATATCCACACAACAGCAACATCACATGGCCCTCCATCTCAGAAACCAGCGGGCGTTACTGCAAAGGACACGCAAGTACACCCCGGCCAGGCCATTTCCTGCCCCAGCGACGGCCAGCTGTGTGGCAATTCACTGAAACGTTCACGATGTCTCAGTTCAGTTCAGTTCAGTTCAGTCGCTCAGTCATGTCCAGCTCTTTGCAACCCCATGAATCACAGCACGCCAGGCCTCCCTGTCCATCACCAACTCCTGGAGTTCACTCGGACTCACGTCCATCGAGTCCGTGATGCCATCCAGCCATCTCATCCTCGGTCGTCCCCTTCTCCTCCTGCCCCCAAT
>SJYF01000373.1:5793950-5804032 GCA_006410515.1 Procapra przewalskii | reverse complement strand
CCACACAGTCAAAGGCCTTGGCATAGTCAATAAAGCAGAAATAGATGTTTTTCTGGAACTCTCTTGCTTTTTCCATGATCCAGCGGATGTTGGCAATTTGATCTCTGGTCCCTCTGCTTTTTCTAAAACCAGCTTGAACATCTGGAAGTTCACAGTTCATGTAGTGCATATGTTTACATCATGTAAAAAATTCTTTGTTAAGCTGTTGATGTATTCTGTTTCCTTGGAGGGATGTGGGGACCGAAAGGGTTCTTCTCTGAAGTTTATTTATGCTGTTCAGTGGGAAAAGCACGGCTTCGGAGTAAATCACAGATCGTTGTGTTAGTTGTGTGACCAGAGGCGATTTCTGTAATTTCTCTGAGCATCAGCTTTTTCCATTTCTGCAAGGGGAGAATTCTGCCTCTCTTCCTTGCTGAGAGAAACGTGATATTGTATTCAAAATGTCTGGTGGGGAATCAATACTACTGTTTGGTTTGCTTTAGCATTTTGTGGGCTTTCAGATACCAAAATCTGCAGAAGTTGCTTGGGAAGTAAATATTACTATGGGGATTCTCACTTGTTTATGCATTAGTGTTCACAGTGTTTCTTTGATGGTAGGGCCAGAGAAGAGCTAGATTTCGATCAGTATTTATTGAACAATAGGTCATGACTGTGAAGAATATTACTGGTCTTAAACACAACATGACTGGGTTCAAGTCTGAACTCTTCCACTTTGTATGTAACTTGAGCCTTATTATCTCTGCCCTTGAGCTCCTCATTTGTAAAATGGGAATAACAACCCTCTCAACCTCACAGATGTCTGTGGGATTCAAAAGCAACAAGCAAAAGCATTTTTCAGTATGTCAGAAGAGAAATTAGGCTCTAACACAAAAGAATCATTGGATTCTCAGGGGTGATTCAGACTATAATTAATAAGGGTTCTGGGTCATTATTCATTCACCCACTATTTAGAGAAGTGCCAGGCACAAAGTCTGCCTGGACGGATCAAAGGAATTGGGTCTCCCCCTCAGAGAGTTCACCATCAAGCAGGGAGGTAAGCAATACAAACGAAGTAACTAATAAGCGTATTAATCTGAACTGTGATAAATCTTATAAATTAAAAGAATAGGCAGCCATGAAAAGGAATACCTCAGGACTCAGGGGGGTGGGGACTGATTTAGACAGAAGGTCAAGCAGAGCCCTCTGCCAAGGTGATGAGATGGGCAGGGTGGGAGGAGGAGAGGCAGGTGAGGCTGGCGGGGGCATGGGGTATGGTTCTCTGGAAGTGAGGGGGTCAGTTCAGACCACCAGCCTCAGACAAGACAAGGGACCACCACGGCCAGACCTCAGAGAGCGAGGGGTGTCAGGAGTTGGGAGGGAGAGAGGGCAGATGAGAGATGATTTTCGCCCACGTGCAGTGGGGATCCAGGAGTCGATGTCACAGGCGAATGGCAGGATGTAGTCAAGGTCGCAAAGCTACTCCAGCTATTCTGCACAGATAACGCAGAGGGGGAGCAGGAGGGGGACGGGGAACCAGCAAGGACGGCATCCCTGCCATCAGGCTGCAGGGGTAGGGGGCAGACATCCCCGCAGTGCTGGGAGGGGATGGGGAAGGGAGCGAATCTGGGCCCTGGGATGAGAGGGAGGGAGACTGGACCCGGAAAGAGGGCAGGAGATGGGCGGAGTTGCTATTATGTTTTGCAGGCAGAATAATGAAGGAGCTCTGCTCACCAGTTTTATCATAAGAGCCGGGCTGCCTTGTCACCTGTGGGAGAGGAAACATCGTGATGAGAAGTGTGAAATCACATGAATCATCCCTTCAGATAAATGAAATCACATGAATCATCCCTTCAGATAAAGCCTTTTGCTAAGCTGATCATTTTTGAAAAGTATCGGCAAAGGCAATTTGAAGTGTTTTGAAAGTTTTTTCTTTTTCTCAAAGGAAGAGTAATGTAATTCCACCAATTTCACACCAAGGAATGAGGGTAACCCATGGCCTGGGGATAGGAGAGAAAAAGTGGTTAGTATTTTACTCAATAAAAACAGTCAATTTCCTAACCATTGTTTTTCTCTCATATTAATTGAGTGTAATAAGATTTTGTGGTTATACTTCAACCTCAGTATCATCAGTTATTTTTTTTTTTTGCTCTGGAATTCTTCTGAGAGTTCCCCTACATGTGTCTTTCGTAGAAGTGTTTATACTTTCTTTCTTTGTGTTCTGTCGCTCAGTCGTGTCCAACTCTTTGTGACCCCATGGACTGTAGCCCACCAGGCTCCTCTGTCCATGGGGTTTTCCAGGCAAGAATACTGGAGTGGGTTGCCATTTCCTTCCCCATTTCTTCCTTTAAGTTACTGTAATTATTTTAATTATATTTCTACTATGATTTTATATTCTATTTTCTTTTTCTTTCATTTGGCTTGTGAGGAATATGTTACCAGTTTATAAGAAACGGCAGGTTTTCACAACTTTAACTTCAACACAATAAAAATAGCACTTTAACCATTTTTCCAAGGACAGCGGTTATGAAAAAAAGCTTTACACTGCAGAAACATCAATAAAAACCAAATAGAGTTTTCCAATAAAATGCCAGCTCACAGAATTTGGAATCACAATACTCTCAGGTTTCAGTCATCACCACATTTCAACTTGTCGTTTCTTCTTCATTATTAATAACCCTGAAAGCATCTCTCTTCCAGTTTTTATCTGCTCTCATAGCACTCTGTTCTCAAGAGCTGGCAGGGAGGGAGAATGACTGCTCTCTCCCAAGAACCATATACGTCTCTGCCATTCCTCCCCTTCTTAAGTGATTTTGTTCACAGAAAATGTTTCCATAAATTCCTTCCTTTTTAACTTGCAAAGTGATTGATTCATTTTGTAATGCATCTTTCACTCAGCCATGTGCATATAAAAATAAGTTATAGTTTACACCATTACACCCAAACAGGAGTACCACCATCCTTTGCTGGTGTTAAAGATTCTATTTATATCAAATCCACTTGAAACAGATGGACAGTGACACCACCAATAATGCTATGTATTTGCATCACATCTCTGCTCTGCAACTTGAAATATGGCTAACCTGATAAATAATTGAGTCAACTCATTTCAGAGAGATGACTGGTTTTCTACCATCCAATAATTAACTGAACCCTCTCCGGGCAGAGATGGAGAAGGGTCCAACTTCTCAAGAGCTTCAGCACTGACTTTGTCGGGCCACCACACCCTCCTGAAGTGCCCTCTCTCAGGAAAGGGGAGACACAGCTGGAATATAGATAATCTTGGCTTCCCTCACATTTTCTCCCTGGACAGAGCTAATTGTAACTTACCCTGCTTAGGGGTAATGATGTCAAAACACTTGATCTTTTCTTTGGACCGCTACAATTTATGTACATTTCAGGAATGGTAAAAAGTGGGCATTTGATATAGCTTTCATTCATAAATAATACAAAATTATTCAGCTAATAAATTTAGTTTTGCTTTCTCAAATAGATATGTCTGTTTTCTATGCTGCATAACACAACTATAAGGAGAAAAATCATAGTTATAAATGTCCTCTCTATAACTCTTCGAAGTTGATATAAGGCTCATATCAGTCCCTCATTTTGATTTTGATGAGCACATCAATACCGAGGAGAAACGAGAGTAGTTATTGGCTCTATCTCGTAGGTGTGCACGTGTGCTAAGCCCCTTTGGTCGTGTTCAACTCTGTGTGACCCTATGAACTCCTGCTCATCCATCCATTGGATTCTCCAGGGAAGAACACTGGAGTGGGTTGCCATGGCCTCCTTCAGGGGATCTTCCCGACCCAGGGATGGAACTATGTCTTGCTTATGCATTGGCAGGGGGGTTCTTTAACTCTAGAGCCACCTGGGGAGCCCCTGATTCCACCACGGTTTCGAATCCCACACTCAGCAACTTCTAGGCAGGCTTTCTGACTCCCATTCTGGTCTCTTCTGCTGCAGCCAAAGTCCCCTGACTGCTCCTCACTCTGTGGACTCGCCATCCTCCCACACCAGGAGCTCCTTAGGTTCTGTGGATGAAGGGATACAGGATGCGTGAAGAGAGCCTGTGTGTGTGTTAAATGACCTTGGCACCTCTCTAATTTTTGACTTCATGTTGACCTGGCTGTATTTTTTGTAGAGCTACCAGTGTATTTCGTTATTTTTAGTAATTGTGAATTTTCTTGTTGCAGACAACTCTCCCACCAAGAACAACTAGAAAGACTGGGGGAAATCTAAAACTTCTGTGTGTCTGTGTGTGTTCACATGGAAGGCTTCTTTGTGATTTTTCTGTTGAGTTTTTTTCAGTTTTACCATGCTAACCTTGGGTTGTTGCTCTTCATTCAAATTTTGTGTTGAAGTTATTGTGTGTTTTAATCTATGGCTTGATGTCTCTCATCAGTGCTCTAAAGTGTTAGGTCTTCATTGGTCAGATATTGCCTGTATGCCTTTTTCCTCTTCTCCTATGCTGGAGCTACAGTTCAGCGTATATAAAAATTTTCACCACATCCCATACATCCCTAACATTCATATTTGTATTTTCTAGGAGAAGAAGACTTCTCAGCAGAGACAGGTGAGGCCAGGAGATCTGAGAATGTAATATGCAAAGTGTTGAAAGAGAATCGATGTCACTTTAGATATATACCCATTAAAAATATCATTTGTAAATAAAGGCAAAAGAAAGACATTTTCAAACAAGTAAAATCTGATATAATTTGTAGCCATAAGATACTCCCTTTAGAAAGTGATCCCAGAAAGAAGAATAAGGATGGAAGAAGTAGTGAAAAACAAGAAGATGATAAATCTGTGGGTAAAGCTAAAAGAGTATGAACTTTGTGCGAAAATGATAATATTCTATTGGCTTTGAAACAGCTAGGGAATGAAAATACAAGGCGGCACAAACACAAAATATGAAAGAAGGCGTACTCATGGTGGGGGAAAGAGGAGTCTCTTGAATAATTTGTGACGGGTCAAATGGATATTCTTACGGAAAAAATACATTGGCTTCAAATGCATACCATAGACAAAAGTCAGTTCCAAGCGGATTCTAGACATGAGAATTAAAAGGACAATAAAACTTCTACAGAGTCATATGTGAGGATGTTCTTTGACCTTGGGAATAGGCTAAACTTTCCTAAAAAGAATTCAATAAATGTTAACTATAAAGGAAGATAGTTCTGTATTAGGTTATGTTAAAATTACAAGCTTCTGTTCAATACAAGAAAGTGAAAAACCAGAGTGGAAAGGTGCTCTCAATACATATATACCCAACAAAAATTTTGAATCCAGAGTTCCTTTAAAGTCTGACAATATAACAGTACAGTGAAGGGCAGATGACCCTCAGCTAAAGACTTGATTGTGTGTGTCAGTTGCTCAGTTGTGTCCGACTCTTTGCAACACCATAGATTGTAGCCCACCAGGCTCCTCTGTCCGTGGGATCTCCAGGCAAGAATACTGAAGTAGGTTGCCATTTCCTTCTCCAGGGGATCTTCCTGACCCAGGGATTGAACCATGGTCTCCTGCATTACAGGTGGATGCTTTACCATCTGAGCTACTAGGGAAGCTCAAAGACGTGATTGCATGAGTTTATGTACGCCTCCTTGGCACATGACCCAAGAAACCATGAATCAATAACTGGTACTATTTATAGTAAAATAAGAAGTACAGGACACATGGAAGTTACAGCACTACTGACTGGAATATAAGCAGTCACATTTTTATAAAACTGTTCAGCAATGCAGCTTATTTTTGCTATTTTCAACTGTCTTGCCACTCATTGCTTTTTCACACTGAATTATGTAGATCAAACATGAATTTTCCCATCATTTTTATTCTCAGGCAAAAGTAGGTGTTTTAACAATGAATTTATTTGCAGGACAGCAATGGAGAAACAAACAGAAAACAGTCTTATGGACACGTTGGGGTGGGGAAAAGGAGAGGGTGGGATGTATGGATAGAGTACCGTGGAAACGTGTATTACCATATGTAAAATAGATGGCCAATGGGAAGTTGCTGTGTGTCTCAGGGAGCTCAAGCAGGAGCTCTGTGGAGGCCTGGAGGGGTGGGATGGGAAGGGAAATGGGAGGCAGGTTTGAGATGGAAGGGACATATGCATACCTATGACTGATTTAAGTTGGCATCTGGCAGAAAATGACAGAATTTTGTAAAGCAATTATTCCTCAATTGAAAAATAAATCAACTTTTTTAAAAAGTAGGGGAGTTGAAATGTGTTATTATTAGCTTTTCCATGTGTTCAATTTTTGTGTCTGTTATATATGTGTTTATGAAAACCCTGGGCTACCTATACCACTACCAGGTTCTTAAAGAAGCCATAAATGGGGAAATCAATGAACAGCAGAAAGATAAGCCACATCATATTCAAAGTGGAGTTTCCTAATGGTTTCATTCATAATCATTAACTTTGTGAATAAAAAAGACGGCATGTTTATATAGTGAACATAGCAAACTGTAGGAGAAAATTCTCTCTAAAATAAGCCAGGATGGAAGGACACTTCATTCCCTTATAATTTACTGATGTCTCTGAAGGCTTCCCCGACAGCTCAGCTGGTAAAAGATCTTCCTGCAATGCAAGAGACCCCAGTCCAATTCCTGGGTCAAGAAGATCTGCTGGAGAAGGGATAGGTAACCACTCCAGTATTCTTGGGCTTCCTTTGTGACTCAGTTGGTAAATAATCTGCCTGCAATGCAGAAGATCTAGGTTTGATCCCTGGGTTAAGAAGATCTCCTGGAGAAGGGAAAGACTACCCACTTCAGTGGCCTAGAGAATTCTATAGGCCATGGGGTCACAGTGAGCCAGACACGACTGAACGACTTTCAGTTTCAAGTTATAACCATCTCATTTTTTCATTCCCCGTGATGATTCTTTCAACTACTTCCCCTTCTCCTAAAAGATCCACATACTTCTCATTAGAAGCTCTTGTTTCTAACCTATCAGTAATATTATCATTGATTTGTCTCAAATTTCTATCAGTTCTTCAAACTCACCTACATTTCATTCGGAGTTTTCCTTCTTTCAGGCCCTGGAAGGGGTTCCCCTTTTTGCAACAGTGGGACTGAGCCCTTGACGTGTGAGGTGTGATGCTAAACTTGAGTAAATAGCGTCTAGACTAAGTGGAATTGCAGGACACTCAGCCAGGATTAAAGAGTTTCTTGCTGGTGGGAAACACACACACTGGCATTCTTAGGTGCAGGAACTTTTAGATGCTACTATGGAGCGACTGAACTGAACTGAAATGAACTGAACTGATGGATGAAACTGATTTCTTCATTTCTTTTACAGATTGCTTGTTAGTGTGTAGAAATGGAACTGATGTTCATATGTTGATTTTCTATCCTGCAACTCTGCTGAATTTGTTTATTAATTCTAACAGTTCATGCATGTGATGCCTGTGTGTGTGTGTAAAATATTTAGGGCACACTTTCTTTTAAACTGTTTTACAATGTAAGGCATAGGGAATTCACACCGTTGCATTTTAGCATTGAATGTGCCACTTGGGTAAGCACAAAGATGCACCACCCAGGTGCCCCTTTAAGGAAGGACTTTCTGCCCAAATGTAGAGAGCGAGTTGGCAGACAGATTTTACAGACCTCAGTCCAGATGGTCTGCCTCTGCTTCAGGGAGCCACCTCGTCCACAGTCAAGCCCTTCCCCAGACTCCCATCTTCAGAGACTCAGGCATCAGATAAACATCTGGCCTCTTCAGTTCTATGCCAACAATCCCTCCCCTGAGCTCCTGCCAGGGTGGGAGGCTCACCCTATGAAACACCCAACCCAGCCCCTGCCCTTTCCTTTCATGAGTGATAACACAAATGAACAGCTTGCATCCTAAAATCTAGTGTCCGCTTCTGGAAAACTCAACCTGAGACATTATTAGCAAAGATAATCGTTGCTTTAAAAGATGATTCCTATTGTGTTATTTATAGCTTACAATTTTGCAGTTTGAGAAAAGTCCATTTAAACAACGGCAATGATTCATTTTTTAGAAACCCTAGGACAGAAGCAATTCCACAGCAGTAACTCTGTTTCTGTTTTAATTCCCTCATCTTTGCTTTCAGGGGAATGAATAAAGATGACCTTAGGGTCTCGTTTACTTTTCCTGCAGAGCTGACATCAGGCACAGGCGACTGTTTCAATCCCAGCTCCTTGTAGCTTTACTGAAAGGCTTAAGCTCTCTGAAGGGTTATTTCATATCTTGAACTGTTGTTTTAAATAAATCTATGATTAAGAGTCCAATCAAGAGTCATCATTATTGAAAGTTGCCTCTTATGTTTTTTTTTCTGTGCTTTACAATTTTTTTGTTTATTAAGACTCTGCCTAATTCCAATCCTTCAGCTTTTATTTTGCAGGGCTTTCTTTTCCATGAACAGGGATTGGGCCTGGGTCACTAAGGGAAAAGGAGAGATGCAGAATCCCTTACAGAAATGTGTCTTCTGTCTCAGTAACTCTCATAAAACCCACCTAAAGAACAGGCCGTGAGGGTGAAAGACGGGAAAAGGCAAAACTCATTCATGTAGGTTTCACACTGCTTCTAGTCTGATCAAAAGTCATCTCTTCTGGCCATGAAGTGACCACATAAAATGACTAATGTCTTCTATGACTGTGGCACAAGCAGCCACGATCAACTGATTTTGTTGATGACTTAAAACAACAAGATCAAGCATAAATGAAGCACTGTATTCATACGAGCAGATCATTTATTTCTCATGAAATCTGCTGGTCTGGTTCCAAATTCAGAAGAAGCCTGGTAGTTATGCAATTATTGTTTCCATGGCAGTTGCCCAGATTGATAATTCAGGTAAAATTGGTCTCTGTTTCATGCTTCAATTATCAGTGTTCACTGATCCTTGCAATTTTACAATAACAGAGCAAAATAGAAAATCATTTAGTCCAGCCATAAGACGATAAAGAAAACCATCAGGGGGCTAGTTCTGTCTAATTTGGGAACTGACACAAATTTTCTGGGAAAACTTTAATACCGTCCTTCCTCTCTTTTTACTGAAAAGCAAACAAAAAGAAAAGTGTACTCTTCTAATATTTTTAAAACCTTTTCCAGTGTGAAGTTCTTAGTGCCCAGTGATTGAATATACAAAAGAAAACAGGAAAAACATATGTCTCTGCCTCTGTCTCTGTATATACACGTGTGAGAGTGTGTGTGTGTGTGTGTGTGTGTGTGTGTGTGTGTGCACATGAATTACTTTTCCTGTTTAACCTCTCAAAAGTGCTTGTGGCTCCATATTGTTGGTATCTTTCATCATGTTTACTAAGATTCCTGGCATTCCATTTTCCCTTGGAATACTTTGAAAATTCCAGTATCAGTCAGGGTTTCCTTCAGTGTAAATAACAAGTTTAAAGAAGTTAATTATCTGAATCTCTTTCTTCTCAGGTAGATGAGGACTAGAGGCATGCAGTCCTGAATGGAAAGAGTAGCTACAAACTGTCCCCAGGGAATCAGGCTTCTACTTCCCTGCTCTGCCATCCTTAGCATGTGCCTTTCATCCTCCTGTTCACAAGATGGCTGCTGTACCTCCAGACACCACATCTTACATTCCAGGCAGCAAAACTGAGAGAGAGAAAAGGCCAAACAATATGCCATCTAAGTCTTTTCCCTTTTTATCTGAGAAAAGTCTCACCTAAGAAGATGCCAATTATAGCTTACTAGACAGAACTGTCCCATGGTCACTGCTAGCTAGAAGGAACCCTAGGTAATTGAGATTTTTTTAGCTGAACTCCAGACAAAATCAGTTTCCTTAGAAATGATAGAGTAGTGATAAATATTGGGTAGACCAATTTCAGAGCCCTCCACAACTCAATTAGTAGGGATATATTCATTTGTTGTCTATTTATCTTTACTGAAGGATAGTTGATTTACAATGTTTTAGGTGTACAACAAAGGGATTCAGTTCGACAGAGGATAGATAGGTAGATAGATGAGACAGAGGTTCTTTTCCTGCTTCTTTTCCATTACACGTTATTATTACAAGATATTGAATATAGTAGATCTTTGCTATTTATCTATTTAACATATTCATTTCTCACTGAATAATTGACACTGAATATGGGTTAAAACTTTATTTTGGCGGGGG
>SJYF01000373.1:5768197-5791424 GCA_006410515.1 Procapra przewalskii | reverse complement strand
TTCTTGGATGAATCATCCAAGAATCCATTTGTATGCAACTCTACAACTACAAGGGACTAAGCCAAGAAATTCACGGGGCTTTGTGAAGAATGTATTCAGGAGCTCAAATCAATTTTCTCCTGAGCTTTGTGACAAGCCTCAAAGATCGGGAGAAGCAACAAATAGGACCTGGTTTGTTGTGAAAGCCACTGTCGCTTCCTGCATGAGCTTCGGTCTCGTGTAGTGTGTTAGGAGGTTGGGATCTTGGAAGAAAGATGCAGACTCATTGAAAAGCTAACCACCAGAGCAAGCCAGTAAGTAGGCAATGTAAACCAGACAAAATTTCCATTGATAATTTACCTAGAAAATCAAGATTCAGCAAAGTAAAATGATTTAGGATAAAAACCCTAGTAAAACCAAGAAAAGTAGGAACACGAAATAAGCTAATTTAATATAAGTCTCAGTCATCTGGAAACATAGTCTTGATCTCATATTTAATTCCACACCGTTTTGTTATTATGATTCATCATATTTATTGAATAATAGTGTGGAAATGCATGAAGATCAACCACATGAGAAAAACACAAGTTTTTTATGCAGAGCTTTCCATTGGTAAGGGAGTCAGCACCATCACTTGTGTTTAGAAGAGACTCACAGGCAAGCAGAGGAGTGAGAAAGGTTTAGTGGGGGGAAAGGACAAGGGACAGCTCAGTGGTGCCCCACTGGATGACGCTGGTCTGGGATGGGGGATGAAGCAGAAGGAGAGCATCCTGTGTGTTTGGTTAGGGGGTGCACATTAGGCTTTCTAGGTGTGTTTTGCGTGCACATGTGCCCAACTCTTTGCAACACCATGGACTGTAGCCGGCCAGGCTCCTCTGTCTGTGGGATTCCCCAGTCAAGAATACCGGAATGGGTTGCTATTTCCTCCTCCAGGGGATCTCCTTGACCCAGGGATCGAACCTGTTTCTCTTGTGTCTCCTGCATTTGCAGACAGATTCTTTACCACTGAGCCACCTGGGAAGCCCATGGCTTTCTCTGGCTTGTCCTAAGTTGGAAGCAGGACAAAAGTTAGGGAAGCTGCTTCTTTAGAGCAGATGGTTCCGGGAGTTACTGTATAGTTATTGTGCGGTTTCCAGGATCAGTCCCTAGGGGTAGTGTGACTTCCTACCAGTGTGCCACAGAAAGCACACGCTTTCATAGAAAATGAGCTGGTTTCCTGAGTCAGCTACTGCCAGTTGTGGGTCGGAGTGCTATCTTTCCATCTGGTTAGCCCTTGTCCACTTGTATACTATCTCCCATTATTCTATATTGCTGTGAAAATTCCAGTTTTACAGGGCAAGTAATGGAGGCTTCATCAGTTCAGGTTTGGCGGCTGACCCACAGGGTAACTGATGGGCTCAGTGATTAGATTCAGGGCATCTGACTCAGAAGCCTGAGCTGGACACTGTGGGCAGGGTCACAGGTGAGGTTGGTAGCAATTTATGATGAGGACATCGAGAGGAAACTGAGACCAGCGTGTCTGCCTGACTCTTCGCTCGCCATTCTGTTGGGGATTTTACTCCAGTCCTCTCTCTCTCAGTGTGTGTTTATTTTCAGAGCAGTAAATCAACTTCCATTGCAGTGACTAAGTATTAGGTGCTTCACTCATGTCTGATTAAATGGGACCCCAAGGACTGTAGCCCTCCAGGCTCCTCTGTCCATGGGATTTCCCAGGCAAGAATGTTGGAGTGGGTTGCCATTTTCTTCAGGGGATCTTCCTGACCCAGGGATTGAACCCAGATCTCTTATATTGCAGGCAGATTCCTTACCATCTGCGCTACGAGGGAAGCAGTGTGTTAGTGTCTGCAGCAAGGAAATGACCTGAGTGCATGAGTCTCTTGAATAGAAGGCGATGGTAGGGAAGGGCTCATATCCTTTCAGAGAAAGAATGCCTCATGCCTGCCCCAGGCTTCATCTTTCATTTTATCAACAGTGAACAAACAATACTTTCTAGGCAGGAGCTCACGACACCCATCACTAAAGGTTGCAATCAAGTGAGAAAAGTGCTCAATTAAAAGTTTGGTCGAAAGTATAGTTGTTTCAGAAGAATGTGAGGACCTTTTAATGCCCCTTCTGAATAAATAGATCCTAGGTTGATATCCTTTAAAAATTCAAAAGCAAAATAATTTGAATGAAATAGCATAATTGGGAAATTATACAGAAACGAAGTGAAATAAAATTGGGGGAGCATGAATATTCTAATTAGATGCATTTTTGAATTTTGTTGTTATTGTAAGCCTCTGCCTTTTCAAAGGTTAAAGTGCTTCATGTTCTTCTGCTGCGGTGGATCTGCAGCCCTCCAAGATGAACGTTAGGGGTGCCGAGGGAGTTATGAACGTATGCAAATGACTTAAGTCCTGGATTCCATTTTGCAACATCTTTACAGAAAAAGAAAAGTGAAGAACAATTTTTTTTTTTGCTCAAATTGTCAGATAGTCTAGACTGAATCAAAGATGAATAAGGATTATATTTACCAGTGCTAGAGAATATTAGAACTTGCCACGCCTGGGAAAGTGTGGCATGTAAAACAGAGGCTGGAGAAGAACTCTGGCAGCGTGATTGATTGTGCTGCTCATTTACTAACCTTCTCTGGAGAAGACTTTGGAAGTAATCTCATTCAACCTTGTTGTCTACATGTTAGTCTCAGGAAAGGTCGAGGTTGAACATAGACACACCACTGGCCAGCTGCAGAGACAGTCCTAGAAGTCACTTAGTGCTTTAGCGATCTTCCATTCAGCATTTCATCCATTTCATCGCGTTTCTTGCGCATCTTCAGTGTGACAACTGTCCTGGAATCTGGATGCTAAGACAAACAAGGAATAAAAGTCCCTGCGCTGAATCTGCTCTTGACATTCTGTCTCCAAAACTGCTCTTCCTTGGTTTGGACTCTTAGACCCAATCTCTTCAGATTCTGTCCAGTACAATTTTCATTTCTTACAAAGGCTTTCTGTCAGTTTTTCTTACATATTATTATTTCCCCAAGATTAACCCATAAGGATCTAAATAAAGCTAGACATTTCATTAGGCAAAAGAACTGCTCCTTGGTCCTTTGCTACAACTCACTTGTGGCCAGGTATTATTCCGTTTCCTTTTTGAACTTTCAGCAGTTGTTGATCTAAAGGCTCGGTCACTGAAGCCAATTTAAATAAATATTATAAGGTATAGTGGTTTAAATGTTTTTTATATCAGAGTCATAAAGATAAACAATGTCTTTTTTTCTACCATCTTCTTGTTGCTTTAGGGGCAGCATAAGAAACTAAGTTGTTGAAGGAATGTAATATCTTTTTTAAAGTCCTTTTGATGCTAAAATCCTTTATGGTTAAATGGGAATTTACTTCCCAAAATTAAAAACGTATGCCTCTAAAGGCTTTTTGGTCATTTCTCCTCCCTGTTGGAACCTTACCATTTACTGTAAACGACACTTGTCATTTTTGCAGTTCACCAGCCATCACCCCTCATTTTAATAACAGCTTTTTCAGGGATAAAATGAATGACTCTTTGTGACCACATGGACTGACACATGCCAGGCTTCCCTTCACTGGACACATACGGACCAAACCAGACTGATCACGCCTCTTACCCTGGAGTGATACCCTGGAGCAGAGGGACACTCAGGATCAGAGCTTCCTAGATAGGTCTCTGGAGATGCTGAGCCTGTTCATTCAGTTTCCTCTTAAATCACATCACTTAAATCATAGCCTTATAAAAACTTCCTTTATCCCTGATTTCACCACATTTATTTCCATCTCTTAAAACTGAAAATACTTCATCATCCATAAAGTATTTAAGTATTTACTTAAATACTATTACTTAAAGTGAATGTTAACATTACTTAAAATGTGCAATCTGAATTAAATGGAATGAAAATATTTGAAATAAGTTATTTTTTTACCTTTGTAACTTGGTACACCCATCACTTCATGGCAAATAGATGGGAAAACAGTGGAAACTATGTCAGACTTTATTTTAGGGGGCTCAAAAATCACTACAGATGGTGACTGCAGCCATGGAATTAAAACATGCTTACTCCTTGGAAAAGTTATGACCAACCTAGACAGCATATTAAAAAGCAGAGACATTACTTTGCCAACAAAGGTCTTCCTAGTCAAGGCTATTGGTTTTCCAGTAGTCATGTATGCATGTGAGTTGGACCATAAAGAAAGCTGAGCATCAAAGAATTGATGCTTTTGAACTGTGGTGTTGGAGAAGACTCTTGAGAGTCCCTTGGACTGCAAGGAGATCCAACCAGTCCATTCTGAAGGAGATCAGCCCTGGGATTTCTTTGGAGGGAATGATGCTGACGCTGAAACTCCAGTGCTTTGACCACCTAATGAGAAGAACTGACTCATTGGAAAAGACCCTGATGCTGGGAAAGATTGAAGGCAGGAGAAGAAGGGGATGACAGAGGATGAGCAAGTTGGATGGCATCACCGACTCGATGGACATGAATTTGAGTAAACTCCGGGAGTTGGTGATGGACAGGGAGGCCTGGTGTGCTGCAGTCCACAGGGTCGCAAAGAGTCGGACATGACTGAGTGACTGAACTAACTAACTTACTTGGTACAAAGAGAGAAAGTCTTTTTTGCAATTCTGCTCTATAAAAATGATCATTTATCTCTTTGCAAAATCCAATCAAATGTTGACTATTTTATAAATCCCCTTACTGATTCTCCAGTTAAAATAAAACTTAGGAAGAGTTAAGCAGCAAACTATAAAACAAAGTAAGTAAACTCAGAGTGATTCTATAATCACTACCGCTGCTGAAGCCACTGCTGACTAGAGGAAGCAACTCGCCGGTCGTCTGCTGTGTGCCTTGCTGCGGTTGTTCAGCCACTGAGGCGTGTCTGACTTTCTGTGACCCCATGGATGGCAGCGCGCCAGGCTTCCCTGTCCTTCACAGTCTCCAGGGTTTGCTCAAACTCGTGTGCACTGAGTCGGTGATGCCCTCCAACCGCGTATGCTTAGTACTCTTCTAAATACTCCAGGGCACAAAATTGTAGGCTTGGCTCACAAGCTCAAGGAACTCTCACTGACTAAAAGGGGAAAAAATAGCAGAAAAGCAGGGACATGTTGAGTTGGAAAGTTGAAAAGGACATTTTGATAAGTAAGAATGTAAATTGGTTTTCCTGTGTTGAGTACATTAGTTTAGACAGAAGAGATACTATTTACAAAGGCAGTGTCTATGAATGAAGGATTTGAGATTTAATGATTTAACTGCCACCCCACAAGACTGGGATTTCCAGGTGGCTCTGGTGGTAGAGAACCCACCTGCCAAGGCAGGACATGTAACAGACATGGGTTTGATCCCTGGTTGGGAAGATTCCTTGGAGGAGAGCTTAACAACCCACTCCAGTATTCTTGTCTGGAGAATCTCATGGGCCGAGGACCCCGGTGGGCTACAGTCCATAAGGTCACACAGAATTAGACATGACTGAAGCGACTTAGCACCCGCCCGTAAGATTCAGTTCACTTCAGTTGCTCAGTCGTGGCCAATTCTTTGCAACTCCATGGACTACAGCATGTCAGATCCAGTACCAACTCCCGAAGCTTACTCAAATTCATGTCCTACAATTCAGTGATGTCCTCCAACCATCTCATCCTCTCTTGTCCCCTTCTCCTCCTGCCTTCAATCTTTCCCACCATTAGGGCCTTTTAAAATGAGTCAGTTCTTCGCATCAGGTGGCCAGAGTATTGGAGTTTCAGCATCAGTCCTTCCAATGTATATTCAGGACTGATTTCCTTTAGGATTGATTGGTTGGATCTCCTTGCAGTCCAAAGGACTGTCAAGAGTCTTCTCCAACACCACAGTTCAAAAGCATCAATTCTTCAGCACTCAGCCTTCATTATAGTCCAACTCTTACATCCAAACATGACTATTGGAAAAACCATAGCCTTGACCTGATGGACCTTTGTTGGCAAAGTAATGTCTCTGCTTTTTAATATGTTATCTAGGTTGGTCATAACTTTTCTTCCAAGGAGTAAGCATGATGTAATTTCATGGCTGTAGTCACCATCTGCAGTGATTTTGGAGACCAAAAATATAAAGTCTGCCACTGTTTCCCCATCTATTTGACATGAAGTGATGGGGCCAAATGCCATGACCTTAGTTTTCTGAATGTTGAGATTTAAACCAACCTTTTCACTCTCCTCTTTCATTTTCACCAAGAGGTTCTTTGGTTCTTCTTCACTTTCTGCCATAAGGGAGGGGGGGATGTTATCTGCATATCTGAGGTTATCGATATTTCTCTGGGCAATCTTGATTCCAGCTTGTGCATCATCCAGCCCAGCATTTCTCATGATGTACTCCGCATGTAAGTTAAATAAGCAGGGTAGCAATATACACCCTCGACGTCCTCCTTTCCCAACTTGGAACCAGTCTGTTGTTCCATATCCAGTTCTAACTGTTGCTTCCTGACCTGGAATCACAGTCAGACACTACTTAGGGACTAAGCCACAACAACTGAATGTCAGGAAAGCACATGGCCTGCAGTCAGACTCCTTCTAATAAACTTCTTACTCCACTTTGCTGAAATCAAGACCCGAAGCAACGATCTCTCTTCTTTCCTTCTATACCATCCAGTGAGAAGCTGGCTGCCCCTCCTCTGAACTAAGCCATCACTTTCTACCACTCTTTTGGAAGGCACTAATGTCTCCTGGAGTGGCATAAACACAGAATAAAGTACGAGCCTCTGGAAGGCGCAGTCTGTGATCATTTCTGATCCCAAATAGCCCCCGTGACGCTCCTTCCATGCAGTTGCTCACCCACGGTGTCTTCTTGAGTGGAAGGATTAGTCCCAGGATCCTCACGGATGCTTCTTCCTCAGCTCATCCTCACCTGGACAGTAGCAGCCTAGGAACAGCTCCCTCGTGTCTAAGAGAAAATTCCTCCAGAACCTGGAAGGGAAAAAAAGCTAATATTTTTACTTGCCGCAGTGCACAATTATGCTCCGTAGGTCAGCTTTCTGCTTTTTTGATCAAGTACCTTTGGCTCAGTCTACAGATGTTTATTGATGGCATGTCTTTGCTTCAGCACTCCTGGTTCCCTAGAATACTCCAAACCCACATCAAGTGCAGCAGAGCTCCACAAACTTGCACACAACCCAAATGACAAGTACTAACACGCCTCCTTGGTCCAGCTGGAAGATCAGTCTTAGGCAGCTAGGTGGGCGTGAGAACAGAGCCACACACAGGTCTGACAAACGGGTGTCTGTTGTTTCCTGGGGCTCAGAGCGCTGCACGCCCTCTGCTTCGCTGAACTGGGGTGGGGGCCTTAGGGGTCTGAGTGGCCCTGATGGGGGAAAAGCCTGCCCAGACCCTCCCACATGGGCTGCTACAACATGTGTTAGGGAGAACGCGCACCCAAAGACCCTATCCCAGGACACTGGATGTAAGAAGGGACCCCAGGCCTGACTGCCCCCAGTGACACCTGGGACCTGGGAAGTCATTTTGGCCTTTTGCCTCAGTTTCCCCAGGGGTGGGATGAGGGGGAGCTGTGATCAGGCTAGCTCCAAAGGCAACACAAGCTGTGTTAACTTTGCTCCATAACATTGTAAACAGGTCCAAGGGTTTCATAATATTGTAAAGGATATGCCTCTGTCCAGAAAGACAGTTAAAATGAGATGTTTGCAGCGGCAGCCAGAAGTTTTCCAGGATTGAGGAGCTTGTAGATGATCATAAATGATTGTATGACTAAGGAAACACAACGCAGAAGGCATCCCAAGATATCTACTCTTCTCCGGAGCATGGAAGCCAAAACCTATAGAATTTTGCAAAGGGGTGCGGAATGACCCAGTGCAGTACAATCTAGGATTCCAGGTAGTTATTGGAGTAGAGCTGTGAATACAATTTTTGTCTATTTTGTACTTTAGGAAGATACACATTTTTATTTCCTATCAATTAAACTACCTTGAATCCAGGAGGAAATAACAAGATGACAGAAATCTTAAGGGCCTTTATCAAAACATGTTTTGATATAGCCACTGTAAAGCACAGAAATATTTTACATTGATTTTGCCAAAGATATTTTCCTAAATATTATAAAAGTTTTATAAAGCTCTCATTGCAGTTCAGTTCCCTTTAATGGTACAATTTTCTAAAATCTAGAGTATATAAGTGCTGTTAGACACAGCTATCTTTTAATTATAATCTTCTCTGATGGGTTTATTGAAGCAGTAGAGTATGTGAAAGTCCCTTTGTGTTCAAGACAGTGGTCTATGGGATACTGTTAGGACATGGCCACCTCAGATTTCCCCTGGAGAAGTTACAGTCTGTGAGAGATGATACCCACATGCCCATAACCACCAAACCAGGCGGCAATAGAGAAGCACTGTTGCAAATTTTGTCTACAAAGTCTGTTCTTAAACTCCTGCTTAAACTACATAAGGTATTGCTGATTTTTCTCAGCAAGTCTACAGAATAGAAGAAGGTGGGTATTATCACTCCAAATTAACCCACAGAGGCACCAACTCAAGTCACCAAGACCACACTCAGCAATTGAGTAATGCAGGTTTTTACTTCCTCCTAATACATCAAGCTGTTCTTATGACTAATGGGAGATACATGTCATGCCCCAAGGTCAAGATGAGAAACTCAAGATGGCTTATTGAAGGTCAGGCTTCTGATTTGAGTCAGAAAGAGCAGGTATGAGTTCTCTCAATGGAGTTGAGGCCAGTGGGTATTGGAGTTGAGGACTCTGAGTTGAGTGTCTCAGAGGAGGAAGAGCATGGACAGAGGATGGACAGGAGGCAGTAAGGGATGCTCAAGGGACCTATGAGCAGCAAGCTCTGCCCAAAGGATGGTGTTCCTGCAGAGCATGGAGAGGGGACAGCAGGTCAGGGTCTGCAGTGTCCACGGTGGAGCCTGGACTGAGCAGTTTATTCTGCAAAAAGTTGGAATCATTGGAAATATTTATGTAAAAGACAGTGATAGATGGAATGGGTATTTGCATAAACTTGGATGGACCTAGAGATGATCATACTAAGTGAAATCAGAGAAAGACAAACACGTATGATATCACTTATATATGGGATCTATAAATAATGACACAAATTTATTTACAAAACAGAAACAGACATAGAAAACAAGCTTATGGTTACCAAAGGCAAAAATGGAGGGGAGGAACAAATTAGGAGTTTGAGATTAACATATACCCACTACATTATATAACATAGAGAGCCAACAAGGACCTACTGTATAGCACAGGCAACTCTACTCAATATTTTGTAAAAATGTACATGGGCAAAGAATCTGAAAAAAATAGGTATATGTATAACTGAATCACTTTGCTGTTTATCTGAAACTAACACAATAACGCAAACCAATTATATGCTAATACAAAATAAAAATTAAAAAATATCAAACCAGAAAAAAAAAAAAAAAGAATAACCCTGAAGAGTCTTATGTTGTTTTTGTTTCATCACTAGGTCACATCGGACTCTTTGCAGCCCCATGGACTGTAGCCCACCAGGCTCCTCTGTCCATGGGATTTTCTGGGCAAGAATACTGGAGTGAGTTGCCATTTCCTTCTCCAGGGGGTCTTCCCAACCCAGGAATCAAACCCAGGTCTCCTGCACTGCAGGCAGATTCTTTACTCTCCGAGCCACCAGGGAAGCCCTTTCTCCTTCCAGTTCAGTTCAGTTCAGTCGTTCAGTCGTGTCCAACTCTTTGCGACCCCATGAACCACAGCACGCCAGGCCTCCCTGTCCATCACCAACTCCTGGAGGTTACCTAAACTCATATCCATTGAGTCGGTGATGCCATCCAACCACCTCATCCTCTGTCGTTCCCTTCTCCTCCTGCCTTCAATCTTTCCCAAGGAAGATTACTGAACTCAAAATGTCCAGAAGGCAGATGGTAATATGACCCTAGGGCATCCTACAAGGTCACTGTCAGAAAATTTTCAACAGTGGAGACTCTTGCGAGCTGAATGGTGTCCTCTCAAAATTCAGACCCTAAAATCCTAGTCCCAGGTGACTCTATTTGGAGACAGCATCTTTTTAAGAAACATTTATCCACTTATTTGACTATATCCAGCCTTAGCTTCTGCACATGGGACCTTCACTATGGCCCACTAGCTGGCACACTATGGGCTCTCTAGCTGTGGCCTGTGGGCTTAGTTGCCTTGCAGTATGTGGGCTCCCAGTTCCCTGACCAGGGATAAAGCCCACATCTTCTGCACTGGAAGGCGGATTCCCAGCCACTGGATCACCAGGGACATCCTGGAGATAGCATCTCCAAAATAGTATTTAAAGCACAGTGAGGCTTCCCTTGTGGCTTAATCAGTAAAGACTCAGCCTGCAATGCAGGAGACTCGGGTTCTATCCCTGGGTCAGGAAGATCCTCTGGAGAAGGAAATGGCAACCCACTCCAGTATTCTTGCCTGGAAAATTCCACGGGCAGAGGAGGCTGGCAGGCCACAGTCCATAGGGTTGCAAGAGTCAGACACGACTTAGAGGCTAGAACACCAACCACCACCAGGTACAGTGAGGTCACTAAGGTGGACCCTGACTCATATTACTGGTATCCTTACAGGAAGAGGAAGTTAGGACACAGGCAAGGACAGAGAGAAGACCATGTGAAGGCGCCAGTAAGTGTCATTGCCATGCTCAGGGAGAACCTTCGGAAGAAACCAACTTAGTCTTAGACTTCCAGCCTCCAGGACTATGAGAAGATGGATTTCCATTGTGTCAGCTGCCCAGTCTATGGGTTCTTACTATAACAGCCGGAGTGGACTTACACAGCAACTTCGAAAGACTCTGCAGTTTGGAATTAGAATCTTGTGATTTCACCTTTGTACCATTTGCGCCTTCCCGCGAAGCTGTGTGAGATGCTCTGAAACTCTGCTCAAGTTACAGCTTGATTCGAGCTTCCCTGGACCTCACTCTGCTGCCACTATTTGCCCTCACCTACCCCAAAAGTGACTCAAATCCTTTAACCTATATTTAGAGGAAAGTTGCTGATCAGAAGAGGCAAAGAGCCCCCTGAAATGGGGCAGTTTTCTGGCAACCCAAAGGGAATACTGATGACTCATCAGTGCTGCGGGTGCTATTTTTTCCGCACGAGGCTGCAGTCGAGGTTCTGGTCTCCCGTGAGTTTTTCCAGGACTCTGCTGCACCCCTGCTTGGCTGCAGCAATATTCGCCTTCCCTTGAGCGTGGGCTATTGCAGACATCATCTCTACGAACAGCGTGTGATGAAAGTGATACCTCGGGGCCTGGCTGTCTCCCTGTCGGATGCTCACCCTGGGATCCCGGCTGCTAGGTTGTGCAGAAGCTCAGGTCACATGGAAAGGTCACATGTAGATGTTTCAGGCCAACAGCCTGGCTTCCACGTGACAGTCACGCATGCGGGTGAACGAAGCTTCAGATGGTCCCATTCCCAACCCTGCTACTTCCTTGCTCCCCCATCTTGGGCTGCACAGACTCATGCCAAGATTTTTCCTTGAAAATTCAACCTTTTAAGGCCACCTTTGAAGAAGGGGAAAGGCGCCTTTTCTCTTGGCCTCTGGCCAGCACCAGCCGGCAGCCTGGAGGTCCAACAACCCTGAGACCTACTGGGGGGTCTTCAGAGTCTGGGGCAGCAAGAAGGTCCTTCAGGGGCATTGCAGGCAGAGTTCGTGGTCCAGTGATAATTGGCCCTCCAAGAGGCAGGCTTATTTGTGGGGATACACGGAGCACTCTAAAGACTTCCAGAAGTCATAAAGTATCCTCGGGGGGAAGAACTGAAGCTCCACTGCTGACATGGTGGGGACTTAAACCAGGGATGAGCCCACCACCTGCTCTCCCACAAGCATGCTTCTGCCCCCGGCAGCTCCCATGATCCCTCAGTTGAGAAGTTTACACTGTCCACGTGGACCTCACCTTGTGCAAACCAGACACTCTCATCTTCTCAGACTCAAGCAGAATTCTAGATGGTTGCCACCAAGAAAGCTGGCAAACGTTAAAAACATAATCCCCATAAAGCTGAAGATGGCATGCTTGGTAAGCAATGTGACACACTGCAGGCAGAAAGAACTTTGCCAAAGAACAATTTAGTGATGCCACCAAAAGCCTGACATAGATGCACACACAAAAAATTTTCCCAGCAACTCTTTTATTTTTTTTTAATTTTTTAATTAAACAAAAATTTTCCTACATAAATCATAGGTACACAAAATACCGATTCACAATTTTTAAAGGTTGTACTCCATTTGTGGTGAAACAAATGTATCAATTTGATCCCATAACTTCACTCACAGGACTGAATCTTAAGAATCTAGTCATGGACGTACACAAAAGTATATCTAACAAAGACATTCACTGAAATTTTGTTTTCAGTAGTGAATGTTGGAAACTAGCTAAATCTCCAAAACAGAGACTGGGAATTCATGTAAGTGAAATCAATACGGGCACCAAGAGTGATTAGAATACCTGTGCACAGCTGCAGGAGGGCAATGCCTGCTCTCACGTCAGGAAGGACAGTGCCTGGTCGGTGCACTCTGAACCATATGAACAGCTGCAACAGAGAAGGACCCTGCAGCCCTTCTGCCATGTCCTCTGCCTGTCTTTCCTCTGCAGGAAAACTTGAACCAAAGAACAAGTTTAATCAGAGAAGTGGGAACATTTAGAAACAAAGGAAAAGAGTCATACAAGACCTAATAATAACAGCTTAGTCGTTAAATACAATTCGGGACTTTTAGCTCCTCCACTTCCCAGGTAACTCAGATGGTAAAAGCATCTTCCTGCAATAACGGAGATGCCTGGGTGGCGAAGATCCCCTGGAGAAGGAAATGGCAACTCCCTCCAGTACTCTTGCCTGGAGAATCCCATGGACGGAGGTGCCTGGCAGGCTACAGCCCATGGGATCACAAAGAGTCAGACACGACTGAGTGACTTCACAAGAGCTATAGCTAATATTCTGACCATATCCTGTGAGTGCTGTCTTGTAGACACTGTAACCCCCACCAAGTGGAGAGAAGTTTACTACAGGATGACCAGCCTGCAGCCAGGTCATAAGCTGCCACCATTCTGAGAACTGGCCTCAAAGGATGAAAGGAATGAATTGACCCTGGAACTGAAGACGAACTGTACTTAAAACAATCAAGATGATGCTGATCAGATCACAACATGACCGATTTCAAGACGACCTTTGGCGCTAACTACACTATTTCTGCACAGAGCCCCTTCCCTCCATATGGAAAAGCTCTTGTCCACTGATTGCCAGTGGGGGAGTCAGCCTTTGTACAAGAGTGCACCCTTCCCCCCTTCACCCCTCCAGCCCGGGTGCCCACCTCTGAAATAAACCAAATTACCTTTCCACCAACCTTGCCTCTGAAGCACTGGCTTTAAAGCGATGCGTCTCCAGACCGAATTTTTGGTAACACAGCCTCCTTATCCTAAGAAACACAATCAAACAGTTTGCCATCACCTTCCTCAGGGCAGGAGGAGAGCCCAGCTAGCTTGGCTCTTGGTCTTCACGTTCTTCTTTCCCACCCTTTTCCTCACTAACAGTCCCAATCGTGTTTGGATCACTGTGCAAAGCACAAAGGTCTCCACTTCCCAGACCTCCCCAAAGCTAGTCAAGCAGATGAAGCAGAAGGCAGCTGCAGAAATCTGAGAAAGCCCTGCTTTAGTGAAGGACCCCTTTTCTCCTTGATTTTTCTGAATTCCCATCTTTCCTTCTCTCCCTTTCTAAAATGCAGATATAATACTTAGAGCAGCTGTCTTTTGTCCAAAAGAGGGGATATCTTCAGGGGCCGGAGGATGAAGGAGCCCTGGTCTCTGAAGGCATTGCACCAGCCCTGGACCGATTATATGAGGAGGACAACCCCTCAGGACACTAAGCCACTATTTCTTGGGTCTCTCTTGCTGCTGTTCAGTCCTCAGTCGTGCCCGACTCTTTGCAACCCCACGGGCTCTAGCCGGCCAAGCTCCTCTGTCCAAGGGATTCTCCAGGCAAGAAGACTGGAGTGAGTTGCCATTACCTACTCCATGGATTTCTGTTACTGACTCACATTTTCAACCAATTTTAAAAAATGGATAAAATGTTAAATACAGGGTCAGTTTAAAATATTTTTAATAAAATGTGCACAGAGCTGCCCTGGTAGCTTAGACAGTAAGGAATCTGCCTGCAATGCAGAAGACTCTGGTTTGATCCCTAGATCAGGAACATCCCCTGGAGAAGGGAACGTTCTTTCATAATAGTGTTAAAATATGTTATTTTCCTAAATATCCTTCTTATCAAATGTCTCTACTGGGTAAGCACCTCATATAAAGAGTGTGTGATGGCTGGAATAAAAACGGACATTTCTGTTAGTACGTGAAGGGTGATGCTTGCCGTTTCCAGGCATGTTAGCTGCCAGGCAGCTGGAAAGCAATGACATCCCTCTTGTACAGTTTAATTGCTTGACCTGGAAAAACAGAGCTACTTTAGCACAAGGCTCTGGAGCTAGCCGAAATGTATAAGCACCGTATCAGTGACGCTACCAAATTCCGTATACAAAACTGGAAAACGTTTTATCTGGGTTCAGAGCAACAGACAGGTTGAGGTGTTGGGTTTCTCAGCGTTTATTCCATCTACGGAGCTGAAAAGCGTACGGTTAGGAGGAAGCCCCAGGGCACTGCCTTCAGACTGAAAGCAGTTCTTTCCTGATTGATGTCAAGTAGCATCTCCGAACTCCCAGGTTCCTTAAATCTGAGACGGGAAACGCGTCTAAGAACTTCCAACACCGCTGCCCCCACAGTGCTGCCTCTCAGCCCCTCCTCCACCGCATCTTTCACCTGCCCTCTCCCATCTCCTTTCTCCCGTTACCAGTCATCAACCAATCCCCTCTTTCCTGGAGGAAGGAGGAGTGGGCAAATACTTATTGATATCATGAATAAGATTTCCGCTGGGAAAGACTGAAGGCAAAAGGAGATGGGGGCGACAGAGGATGAGATGGCTGGATGGCGTCACCAACTCGATGGACATGAATTTGGGCAAACTCCAGGAGAGAGGAAAAAGACAGGGAAGCCTGGCGAGCTGCAGTCCATGGGGTTGCAAAGAGTCAGTTATGACTTAGTGACTGAAGAGCAACAATGAACGATGCAAAGTACAGCATCTGTTAACTCGGATTTCTGGGTGTTTGGGTGGTAGCTTCTACTCCCAGAATCTGTGTTTTTAAAATACTAAGTGACATTCTGCTTTTTCAGTCACCTGGTGGCCATCTTTATTGTACAAATTAACATTTGATGAGCATTCTTAATATCCTAGGAGAAAGCCTAGACTATCATATAGTCTGTGTGTTAACATTTGACGAGCATTTTGAATATTCTAGGAGAAAGCCTGGACTATCATATAGTTTGTGTGAAATTTTCCATGTAACTGTGATCTAAATGCATTCCTTCCAATAGAAACTACATAATACATGTCACTGCAAAACTTTTTATAGATCTGAGCTGATGTCATATCAAAAGGCAAAAATGCACAGTTTCTGTCCGGCCCATGTTCCAGAAGTATACAAATCTATCTGTGTAACTGCCAGTCACATTTCCACCCAACAAAGTACAGTAAGCCCTCCACACAGGCTTAGCACTGCATGCTGAGAAGGTGGGGTGGGGGCTTGTGAGTATCCCCAGCCAACCATCAGATCATAACTTTTGCACAGTTTAAGGTGAATTCTCTGGTGAGTTCTCAGGGGCTGCAGTTTCTTTATGATAAAGGACTTGAAACAAGAGAGGAGCTGGCCCCTGGGAGTATTAGAAGGGCGCGGGCAGTTCAAAAAGAAAGTCATGTGTGTGCTCCTTACACGGGGAGCCCAAGCCTGTCTTATGCTTTGCTGTTGCTCAGTCACTAAATTGTGTCTGACCCTCACGGGCTGCAGCACGGCCAGGCTCCTCTCTCCTTCACTGTCTCTGAGGGTTTGTGCAAATCCATGATCTTTGAGTCTGTGATGCCACCTAACTACCTCATTCTCTGTTGCTCCCTTCTCCTTTGCCTTCAGTCTTTCCCAATATCAGGGTCTTTTCCAGTGACTTGAATCTTCACATCAGGTGGCCAAAGTATTGGGGCTTCAGCTTCAGCATCAGACCTTCTAGTGAACATTCAGGATTAGTTTCCTTTAGGATTGACAGGTTTAATGTCCTGGTCTGATAAATATTTATCAATATGCTTGGTGAATTTTTTCCCACAAAGACCCACAAGGAATCAATTATTCAAGAAAATTTAAATATATAGGTCCCAAACAATTTCCCTTAGAAATGTTACTTCAACAAAATATACAGTTCATAATTTTAACACATGAATCTATCATTTTTACTCTGTTAATATTTCTGAATATTCAGTAATAGACCTCTAGGCATGATTAGTTGCTAACATTTATTTTATTTGACCTCACACATCTGTCAACATTTAGGGCTAGTATTAATTAACCCTTTCCTTCCCTCACTTCTGGTATTCTACATACCCTGCGGCATGCATATTCTTCAACACTTATGAACAAGTGCAGAGCACGTAGCTATGTACATAAACAATTTGACATTAATCATCAGACTCAACTGTTTAATATAAATTATTTCTATGAACTTTTCAATACAGTTAAATTAAATGTTTTGAGTTTGAAGTCATTTAGACCAAAGAAATCATCAAAATTGTAAAGATTTACTTCAAGGATTATGAAAATTGCTCCTAGACGATTTGAGTTCAGCTGATGGAAATATCTCTGTTTAAGTGCCAGGTGATTTTAGTTCTAGGCACTTTGTTAACTGAGGGTCTGGGGTGGAAAAAAAATCCGTGTGATTTTGTTTGTTTGTTTGTAAAATACAGATGAAAATACTATCTACTGTCATGTCTGATCAGGAGGTTATTTTGAAACTAACAGGAAACGGAGAGGAAATCTTTAAAAATGTAAAGCATTAAGGCATGTGAGATATAGCTATGATCAGCCCCTTGCTCTTTGTCATCAAACGTGTGTACTTTATGTCCTACATACAAAAGCAGATTCACAGGTAATGATGGGGGATGTGAAAACAGAGAGAATTTTTGAATTCAAGGTCCTGGGTTACGTCTTCATGAAAGTATTTTTGTCAGTCAAACTTTCCATTGCTTTTCCCTGGGCACTGGCCTTTTCCTACCAGTCACTCAGGCTTCCCCATTTCTGACAGCAGAGTCAACATTTCCATGGACTGCTCCAGTTCCATAAACCTTAAAGCTGATGGGGTTCAACTCCAAGGCTTTGGTGTTGGAATAAGCAAGGCTTCCTCCAGTGGGCGCTCGAGAAGAGGCTGTGTCCCTGAGGAGGGTACAGCTGCAGGGGACACTGCAGCAATGATGACGGGAGCCTCATGCAGACGTGTGTGTCAGGGCGCCAACACCAGGCTCTGGACGTTTGAAGCTGACACATTTCTGCTCTCACAAGTCTGAGATGGGGGCCCTTGAACTTGCAGTAAAAGATCCCTATCTATTAATAACACGCATCTTAAGACACTAACAATTTTTTTAATAAATATATTCTTTTTAGAGACTGTTATTAGTAAAATGATAGCTTATAATTCTTAGGTCACCAAAATTTAATAGGGTAGGTCCTAAATTCATTCTAAAAATATACATGAAAACCCTCCCAAATGCCAAATAGAGCGCTACATTCAAGGCCATTGAAACATGTGGTTGGCAAAGGGATGAAGTTCAGAGTCATAAAAATCAGGACCATCTAAGGGCCCCTAGAGAGCAAACTGGCACTGAACCCACTTTGTCCTGCCTTCCCGGCTACTAATGGCAAGTGTGTGTCAACTGATAAATGCAGAGTGTGCCCAAAGAGGGCCTCCCAGATTCCAAGTGCAGTGAGGTGACTCCATTTGTATACCCTGATGACCTTCAGGTCCCAGCTACAAATCCAAGATCTGGAAGAAAGGGCACCAAACTCACCCCTACTTTGTGGAAAAGAAAGATAAAACAGAAGAAATTCCATAGAATGTTTTCTAGACGTTACATAGGGATGTCTGTGTACTTAGAATGTAGCTTGCCCAGGCATCCCACCTTCGGCAGTCTGTCTAATGTTCCAGTTGGCTACTGGTCTGGCCATTAGGAAGGTAAATTTGATAGTAGTGTTTTGGATTTGGTACTTGACAAAGACTGAGGGGGCTTCCCTGGTGGCTCAGTGGTAAAGAATCTGCCTGCCAATGAAGGAAACACGGGTTTGATCTCCTGTGTCTAGGATCATAGACATAGATTCTACACAGGAAGATGCCCTAGAGAAGGGAATGGCAGCCTACTCTAATATTCTTGCCTGGGAAGTCCCATGGATGGAGGAATCTGGTGGGCTACAGTCCATGAGGTCTCAAAGAGTTGGACACAACTTAGCAACCGAACAACAACATGAGTGATGAGACCTGTTGGCATGTCATGGACCAACACACACTTTGAAACAATGGTTCATAAACATCTAAACCATGCATTTCATCTGATTCTGCAGTCAGACTCTCGGACATTTCAAATATATTATGAAATTTGATTTGAATGGCTGTAGTTTTCTAGGTAACACTGAAAAATCAAAGTATTAAAATTTCTAAGGCAGTCTATTCAACCTTCCCACAGAGAGTTGTTATGTTTTCATATTCTACACAACTCATTAAAGCTTCTTTATCCTCTTTTAATCTTAAGATGTTTGTTTAGTATCTTTCTTCAGCTCATGCATTTATTTTCTAGAATTGGGTTGACTTTTTTCTCATTTGTTGCTTCTGTTTCAAATTGGAAATGGCTTTATTTTTCTTATTACAAATTTAATGGACATTCCCAGAAAGAAATCACATATGAAAATACTAAATATTTAATCTATCTTTCCAAAGATTTTCAAGCACACATACATTCATGTACAGGTAATTATACGATGGATTACCATACAATGTTATGAAGTGACCTTGGCCACATTGTGAGACACTTGGAATTTTAGTTTCCTAACTAGGTATTGAACCTGCACCCCCTGCATTGAAAGTGTGGAGTCTTAACCATATGACTGCTCGGGAAGTCTGGAACAGTATTCTCTAAAATTTTTCTATGGGTCTTTGAGTTCTCATATTGAATTTCAAGATGCTAGACTGATACATAAGCATTTGCCTCCACTGCTCTCCAAATCCCCCTGAAATGACTGCTAAGCCATAGAAAAACAAAAGCCAGAGATATACCTGGGAGGCATCTCCAAAGTTTGGAGACTCAGGATGCTGATAGCCAGGTACATGCAGTGAAACACACAAAGAACAAGAGAATTCATACCACGGAGCCCCAGTGCCGTGGTGCTAAGTCTTCAGGAGTGTTTGCCTCTTTGCACACTCTGGTCCACAGTCCATGAAGCTCTTCCATCTGTGGGATTCTCCAGGCAAGAATACTGGAGTGGGTGGTCATGCCCTCCTCCAGGGGATCTTCCCAACCCAGGGACTGAACCTGCATCTCTGGTGTCTCTTGCATTGGCAGGCAGTTTCTTTACCATTAGCACCACCTGGGAAGCCCCATATAGACCCCAAGATGGTCCAGAAATCAATAGTGAGTGTGAGTGAGGCTGAAAAGAGGGATTGGTTACAAGTCCGTACAAGAAATAGTTAAAGCCCCAAATTGCCTTCTTCACGCAGTGCAGCAAAACAAACATCAAGACTCCAAACCAGCAGAATATTTGCATTTCAATCCCCTGAGTAGTTGAACAGGAGAGATCCTGAGTTCATGACAAGAGATGGCTATAGGAGTGAGTATCATTATGAAAACAGGCAAGCTGAATGAAACTCTACTCTAAAAACGGTGAGTCATCCGCATCCTTTCCTATCTCAACTCAGAAAGCACAGGGAAAAGGTCTCATGGTCCAGGCAGAAACTGGAAGAGTCCTCTTGGAGAATGCCTGCCCTACTAAAAATCTTCCAGGTAGAAATTAGGTCTTGTGCTGCATTTACAACAGAAGTTAGGCTCCTACATGACTACCCTGTAGTGAAGTCCACCACTGAATAAGCCTTGGTTTACAGAACTTCCTTGGACTTCCCTGCAGGCTCAGACAGTAAAGCATCTGCCTACAATGTGGGACACCCGGGTTCGATCCCTAGGTTGGGAAGATCCCCTGGAGAAGGAAATGGCAACCCACTCTAGTACTCTTGCCTGGAAAATCCCATGGAATGAGGAGCCTGGTAGGCTACAGTCCATGGGGTTGCAAAGAATCGGACACGACTGAGCGGTGTCACTTTCTTACTTTCTTTTCTTTCACAGAATTTCACAGTTCTGTAAGTTGCATGATGAGTATGTAAATTTATTTTTTTTAAACTGTCCATTTGTTTTGAAAGTGGTTAATCCATTTTTTTTAATCACCATTGACTTTGTGTTTTTTTTAATTTTTATTATTATTGTTATTTCCCTACATTACTATACTGTATTTGTTTTGCCATACATTGACATGCATTGGCCACAGGTGTACCCAACCTACACATGTAACCACATATGTGTGGGCCTCTTTCTGGCCCTACAATGGTAACTTGAATTTTCTACCTTCAGGTCCTACTGGTCATTGTCATCCTACCCATGTTAAAACTTTTCAACATGTTATGATTTAAACACTCAGTTTTCTTTTGATGAGTATGAAAAATGATAATGTCTTTCTCTTTTTTTTTACTATTTCCAGCATGTCTCATTGACTTACGTAGATCCAGAAGCAGCTGCAAGCTGGCAGCGCACTGAGCGCAGGCAGCTGCTGGCCAGCAGGACACATTGAGCGCGGCAGAGAGGAGCTACCCCACGTCCGAGGTCAGGGGCAGCGGCCTAGAGTGCCTGGCTGCGATGGTGCAGGAAGGTCCCAAGAGGCACTACCCTGCATCCAAGGCCAGTGGTGGCCTAGGAGGAGACACCCCGCTTCCGAGGTCAAGGCGGCAGCCAAGAGGAGCTATCCTGTGTCCGAGGTCAGGGACGGCCGGGAGGGAGGAAACACCCCGTGTCCGAGCTGCGGCGGCTGAGAGGAGATACCCCGCGTCCGAGGTCAGGGGCGGACAGGAGGAGCCACCCCGAGCCCAAGGCCAAGGGACATGGCTGGGAGGAGCAACCTGAGGAGCAGGATCTGCGCAGGCACAGGAGGGCCTAGAAGAGCTATCTCACGTTGGAGGTCAGGAACGGTGGTGGTAAGGAGATACTCCTCATCCAAGGTAAGGAGCAGCGGCTGTGTTTTACTGGAGCAGCCATGAAAAGATACCCCACGCCCAAGGTAAGAGAAACCCAAGTAAGATGGTAGGTGTTGCAAGAGGGCATCAGAGGGCAGACACACTGAAACCACACTCACAGAAAACTAGTCAATCTAATCACACTAGGACCACAGCCTTGTCTAACTCAGTGAAACCAAGCCATGCCCGCAGGGCAACCCAAGACGGGCGGGTCATGGTGGAGAGGGCTGACAGAACGTGGTCCACTGGAGAAGGGAATGGCAACCACTTCATTAATCTTGCCTTGAGAACCCCATAAACAGTATGAAAAGGCAAAATGATAGGATACCAAAAGAGGAACTCCCCAGATCATTAGGTGCCCAATATGCTACTGCAGGTCAGTGGAGAAATAACTCAAGAAAGAATGAAGGGATGGAGCCAAAGCAAAAACAATACCCAGCTGTGGATGTGACTGGTGATAGAAGCAAGATCTGATGCTATAAAGAGCAATATTGCATAGGAACCTGGAATGTCAGGTCCACAAATCAAGGCAAATTGGAAATGGTCAAATAAGAGATGGCAAGGGTGAACGTTGACATTCTAGGAATCAGAGAACTAAAATGGACTGGAATGGGTGAATTTAACTCAGATGACCATTATATCTACTACTGCAGGCAGGAATCCCTCAGAAGAAATGGAGTAGCCTACCATCATGGTCAACAAAAGAGTCCAAAATGCAGTACTTGGATACAGTCTCAAAAACGATAGAATGATCCCTGTTCATCTCCAAAGCAAACCATTCAGTATCACAGTTTTCAAAGTCTATGCCCCAACCAGTAACGCTGAAGAAGCTGAAGTTGAACAGTTTTATGAAGACCTACAAGACCTTTTCGAACTAACACCCAGAAAAGATGTCCTTTTCATTGTAGGGGACTGGAATGCGAAAGTAGGAAGTCACGAAACACCTGGAGTAACAGGCAAATTTGGCCTTGGAATGCGGAATGAAGCAGGACAAAGACTAACAGAGTTTTGCCAAGAAAATGCACTGGTCATAGCAAACACCCTCTTCCAACAACACAAGAGAAGACTCTACACAAGGACATCACCAGATGCTCAACACCGAAATCAGATAATTATATTCTTTGCAGCCAAAGATGGAGAAGCTCTATACAGTCAACAAAAACAAGACCAGGAGCTGACTGTGGCTCAGATCATGCACTCCTTATTACCAAATTCAGACTCAAATTGAAGAAACTAGGAAAAACCACTAGACCATTCAGGTATAACCTAAATCAAATCCCTTATGATTATACAGTGGAAGTGAGAAATAGATTTAAGGGCCTACATCTGATAGAGTACCTGATGAACTATGGAATGAGGTTCGTGACGTTGTACAGGAGACAGGGATCAAGACCATCCCCATGGAAAGAAAATGTAAAAAAGCAAAATGGCTGTCTGGGGAGGCCTTACAAATAGCTATGAAAAGAAGAGAGGCGAAAAGCAAAGGAGAAAAGGAAAGATATAAGCGTCTGAATGCAGTGTTCCAAAGAATAGCAAGAAGAGATAAGAAAGCCTTCTTCAGTGATCAAGGCAAAGAAATAGGGGAAAAGAACAGAATGGGAAAGACTAGAGATCTCTTCAAGAAAATTAGAGATACCAAGGGAACATTTCATGTAAAGATGGGCTCAATGAAGGACAGAAATAGTATGGACCTAACAGAAGCAGAAGATATTAAGAAAAGGTGGCAAGAATACACAGAAGAACTGTAGAAAAAGGATCTTCATGACCCAGATAATCATGATGATGTGATCACTAATCTAGAGCCAGACATCCTGGAATGTGAAGTCAAGTGGGCCTTAGAAAGCATCACTATGAACAAAACTAGTGGAGGAGATGGAATTCCAGTGGAGCTGTTTCAAATCCTGAAAGATGATGCTGTGAAAGTGCTGCACTCAATATGCCAGCAAATTTGGAAAACTCAGCACCGGCCACAGGACTGGAAAAGGTCAGTTTTCATTCCAATCCCAAAGAAAGGCAATGCCAAAGAATGCTCAAACTACTGCACAATTGCAGTCATCTCACATGCTAGTAAAGTAATGC
>SJYF01000373.1:5751847-5768096 GCA_006410515.1 Procapra przewalskii | reverse complement strand
AAAAGCAAGAGAGTTCCAGAAAAACATCTATTTCTGCTTTATTGACTATGCCAAAGCCTTTGACTGTGTGGATCACAAGAAACTGGAAAATTCTTCAAGAGATGGGAATACCAGCCCACCTAACCTGCCTCTTGAGAAATCTGTATGCAGGTCAGGAAGCAACAGTTAGAACTGGACATGGAACAACAGACTGGTTCCAAATAGGAAAAGGAGTACATCAAGGCTTATACTGTCACCCTGCTTACTTAACTTATATGCAGAGTACATCATGAGAAACACTGGACTGGAAGAAACACAAGCTGGAATCAAGATTGATGGGAGAAATATCAATAACCTCAGATATGCAGATGACACCACCCTGATGGCAGAAAGTGAAGAGGAACTAAAAAGCCTCTTGATGAAAGTGAAAGAGGAGAGTGAAAAAGTTGGCTTAAAGCTCAACAATCAGAAAACCAAGATCATGGCATCTGGTCCCATCACTTTATGGGAAATAGATTGGGAAAGAGTGGAAACAGTGTCAGACTTTATTTTTTTGGGCTCCAAAGTCACTTTAGATGGTGATTGCAGCCATGAAATTAAAAGACGCTTACTCCTTGGAAGAAAAGTTATGACCAACCTAGATAGCATATTCAAAAGCAGAGACATTACTTTGCCAACAAAGGTCCATCCAGTCAAGGCTATGGTTTTTCCTGTGGTTATGTATGGATGTGAGAGTTGGACTGTGAAGAAGGCTGAGCCCCAAAGAATTGATGCTTTTGAGATGTGGTGTTGGAGAAGACTCTTGAGAGTCCCTTGGACTGCAAGGAGATCCAACCAGTCCATTCTGAAGGAGATCAGCCCTGGGATTTCTTTGGAAGGAATGATGCTAAAGCTGAAACTCCAGTACTTTGGCTACCTCATGCAAAGAATTGACTCATTGGAAAAGACCATGATGCTGGGAGGGATTGGAGGCAGGAGGAGAAGGGGATGACAGAGGATGAGATGGCTGGATGGCATCACAGACTCGATGGACGTGAGTCTGAGTGAACCTTGGGATTTGGTGATGGACAGGGAGACCTGGTGTACTGCGATTCATGGGGTCGCAAAGAGTCGGACACGACTCAGCCGCTGAACTGAACCGAACTGAAATTATGAGTTCTTTTACCATGCTGTTTAGGTTTCTTTTCTAGCGTTCCTTTATGGAGGGTTGGCATTTGGTTAAGTTCCTTTAGACCAGTCTGATTGTCTTGAGATTTGCCTTTTAAGCCATTTGATTATGATGTCCCTTGACGTGTTTGATTTTCTTCATTTTTCTTCTGCTTGGGTTCCATTGACCTTGAATGTGTAGATAGATCACTTATACTAGATTGGGAAAATTTTTTGCTACTTTTTTCTTCATATTTTTTTAAGAAATATGACCCCAAACAAGTTTTGGTATTTTTATGGCCTAAATGGACTAGTTTTTAACAATATATTATTTTTAAAAAAACATATATAGACTAGTGTTTAACAATTATTTCTATATTAATCTCTTTGATTACATGTAGTATGAATTAAGAACCCCAAACCAATGCATATCACAGGCTGGAATTTCTGTCTTCTCATGGGCTCCTATGAGAAGCTTCTAAATGTGCTTTCAACTAGAGCTCCACATGGGCACCAGGTCCCTGCTGTTTTCAGTTGCTAAGTCATGTCCAGCTCTTTGTGACTTCATTGACTGCAGCACGCCAGGCTTCCCTGCCCTTCACTGTCTCCTGGAGTTTGCTCAGATTCATGTCCATTGAGTCAGTGATACTATCCAACCATCTCATCTGCTGGCATCCCCTTCTCCTCCTGCCTTCAATCTTTCCCAGCATCAGAGTCTTTTCCAATGAGTCAGCTCTTTGTATCAGATGGCCAAAGGATTGGAGCTTCAGCTTCAGCATCAGTCCTTCCAATGAATATTCAAGACTGATTTCCTTTAGGATTCATTGGCTTAATCTCCTTGCTGTCCAAGGGACTCTCAAGAGTCTTCTCCAGAACCACTGTTCAAAGGTATCAGTTCTTCAGTGCTCAGCCTTTTTTATTGTCCAGCTCTCACATCTGTACATGACTACTAGAAAAACCATAGCTTTGACTATCAGGACCTCTGTAGGCAAAGGGATATCTCTGCTTTTTAATACTCTGCTTTTAATAGACTTGTCATTACTCTTTTTCCAAGGAGCAGGTGTCTTTTAATTTCATGGCTGCAGTCTTGGGTCCCTAAGCACTGGGTCTCTAAGTTATCGTTTTTCTAGTCTTTATATTCTGGCCTTTTTTAAAAAGTAGGCTTCTAGTTCCACCCACATGAAAGGAATATTGTCCTTGCAGGGGCAGTGAACATCTAGTATTTAGACAATATGTGTTTCTGATTATCCCATGCTTAATACTCTCAATGCTCACTCAAGCTCTGCATTTAAATCTCCCTTGATTTTAGGCACTTGTGTTTCTTTTCTTTCCCATCTCAGCTCTGCATTCAGTTTTACATTGATCATATTTATTCAGGGTTCCCAGGTGGTGCTTGCTAGTGGCAAAGAATCCGCCTGCTAATGCAGGAGACACAAGAGACGTGGGTTTGATCCCTGAGTCAGGAATACCCTCTGGAAGAGGAAATGACAATGGCAACCCACTCCACTATTTCTGCCTGGAGAATCCCTTGGACAGAGGAGCCTGGCAGGCTACAGTCCATGGGGTCACAAAGAGTCTGACACGACTGAGTGACTAACATTTTCACTTTTTAATTTCCATTGTAATACAACTTAGTTGAAAAACCTTTCAGTTCAGTTCAGTTGCTCAGTCATGAATTCCAGCATGCCAGGTCTCCCTGTCCATCACCAACTCCCAGAGTTCACTCAAACTCACATCCATCGAGTCGGTGATGCCATCCAGCCTCTCATCCTCTGTCATCCCCTTCTCCTCCTACCCCCAGTCCTTCCCAGCATCAGAGTCTTTTCCAATGAGTCAACTCTTCGCATGAGGTGGCCAAAGTACTGGAGTTTCAGTTTTAGCATCATTCTTTCCAAAGAACACCCAGGACTGATCTCCTTCAGAATGGACTGATTGGAATCTCCTTGCAGTCCAAGGGACTCTCAAGAGTCTTCTCCAACACCACAGTTCAAAAGCATCAGTTCTTCAGTGCTCAGCTTTCTTCACAGTCCAACTCTCACATCCATACATGACTATTGGAGGCGTTTTTTAATAAGCACTTTGGGTGGTAAAGTGTTAGATATCTGAACTTTTCCTGACTTTGCTTTTATTTTTATTTTCTTAAGGCTAGCCTTTGAGCCTTAGTAGAGTGAGCTGAGGGAAATGGAAGGCTTAGGGCCAGGACACACTGGTCACAGTACTTTGGAGGTGATATAAAAGCAATGCAGACAGCTTCCCCACAGGAACTAGTTTGTCTCCTCAAAACTCAGCCTATCACAAAAGAGAAAATCCAGTGTCACTTAGCAGACACAGTAAACTTATTCTCCAAAGAGACAAACATTGCAACCTTCTTTATAACCTATCCATTTGAGAGTTAGACACATTAAGCCGGTTTTCTGCTTCAGGCTGTCAGAACTTTGTACACATCCATGTCCAGTTCTGGAAGGATGAATGGAGGATTGAGACACACTCGGGATTTTTGCCCTCAATCCCTTCCCTTCTTGTGTTTCCCAGCATCTCAACTTTTTCTTCATATTCATAGGATTAAACTTGGGCAAAGTGGGTTAAACACTGAGTCCTCCTGGACTGGATAACGACTCATTGTTGACTCCGAATGCTGGTGACCCTCCCTCACAAAGACCCACCTCCACAAACTCCAACACCTCATGCTGGCCCACAAGAAGACCCGCTATTACCCAGGTCCCAGTTCAATTTTGTTACACTGCTGAAGCTCGCTTTCTGAAAAACCTTCCAGAAAAGAACCTGACTACACTATACAGTTCGCAGTGCTGGATGAATGGATAAAGAAGTGTGGTACATATGCATGATGGAATATTACTCAGTCACAGAAGAGAACGCATTTGAGTTTGTTCTAATGAGGTGGATGAACAGAGAGCCCATTATATGGAGTAAAGTCACAAAGAGAAAAACAAGTATTGCATAGTAATGCATATATATGAAATCTAGAAGGATGGTACTGACCCACCTACTTGCAGGGCAGTGGAGACACAGACACAGGGGACAGGCTTGTGGACACAGTGTGGGAAGGGAAAGGTGGGGCGAATGGAGAGAGTAGCGTGGAGACATGTACACCACCATACGCAGAATACATAGCCAGTGGGAATTTGCTGTATGAGGCAGAGTTCAAACCCAGTGCTCTGGTACACCCTAGACAGGTGGGATGGGGTGGGAGGTGGGATGGAGGGTCACGAGGTTCAGTGTAATATTTGTGTGTGTGTGCTTACCAACACAATATTATATAGCAACTATCTTCCAATTAAAAATAAGTAAATTAAAAAAATAAAGTTCACAGTGATGCATTTTAAAATAAACTGGACAGTTGGCTGTTTTCTAGGCACTGAGAGCTCACCCTGCATCCTGGTCTCAGGTCTGGCAATCTGACCTTTCCTGACTGCCAAGGCCAGATCGCCCGTCCTTAACAAAAGTCCCATTCCTACCCAAGGGGCCTTTCGCATTCCCAAGATATCCACCATCTCTCCTTTCTCTGCCTCTAGATTGCAAAGCCCTCTGCACCAGCTGCGCTGAATTTATTGCCTCCAGGTCTATGGAAGGGCCATCTTCCCAGTGATGACTTCCGGGTGCTGCTCCTCCCGGAGCAGCAGTGTGGTGGGGGTTTGGACAGTACCAGCTGCCCTGGGCGTGGGGGATCGCCCAGGGGAGGCAGGTGTCCTCACGTCCTAGCCCTGCCAGCTCCACTGTTAACTGTCCTAAATGTGCTGCACGTACACTTTAATTTAAACAGAAAGGAAACACACAACTTAGAATGAAAGCAGGGCCTTGCTCGGCGGCCCTGTGGCTGGGACGCCAGGATTTCACCGCGGTGGCCCATGCCTGGCCAGGGAAGATCCCACAACCATGCACGGCACAGCCAAGAAATTAAAACAGTTTTTTTTTTTAAAGAAGAAGAAGGAAAGAAAAGAAATTAAAGCCACTCCTCCAAGGGAGTAAGAGCTGCTTGTGATTTTCACAAAGCTTCCCAGAGCCCTGCCTGTGGCCGCCTCCTGACCCATCCAGCTTCTCCCCTCTCCCCTCTCTCCACAGAACTGCTCTGTCCTGTCAAACTCTTTCTGTCCTCCCAGCCTCACTACAACCTGCCCCGAGCATCCTCACCTCCTCTCACGACCGATACTCTGTGCTCTGCTACAACATGAAGATGGTGGTCCTCCCTCTGCTCCATCGCCGCCTTTGGGGAGAGCATGCCCAGACTCTCAGGAGTCTCCCTCCCTCCTCCCTGGTTCCGGCAACTTCACGCAGAGCCCAGGTGCCTCCCCCTTCCAGGTGCCCCAGGCTGTGTGCAGTACACTCAGCCCCTCCACACCCGACAGCTCCTCAGCTGGTGCAGAGGAGCTGCGTCTACTCAGGGACAGAGGAGAATCCACCCAGGATCCAACAGAGTTGTCTCAGCATCACAAAGTCCCATTTTCCATTATTTGTGATGAAGATTTGCATTTTCAAGAAGGCATCTTCCTATGCGATTGCTCCTATGATGGAGGTTTGTATTTCGATTCAGTGCTGTAAGAGGGATCATTTTTGCTGAATTCCATTTATCCAAAGGCTTCCCACATGGCTCAGTGGTAAGGAATCTGCCTGCCAATGCAGGAGACCTGGGTTCGATCCCCAGGTTGGGAAGATCCCCAGAAGGAGGGCATGGCAACCCACTCCAGTATTCTTGCCTGGAGAATCCCATGGACAGAGGAGCCTGATGGGCTACAGTCCATGGGGTTGCAAAAAGTCAGACACGGCTGAGTGACAAAGCACAGCACGTAGCACAGTACACGTCCCTGTAAGTGTTATAATCATCCCCATTATGCAGATGGGAAACTGAGGCAGATAAAGGTCAACTAGCATCCCAAGGTCACAGTAAATGGCAAGGTCAGAGGATGAGCCCAGGCAGTCCCACCTGTGCCCACCCATTCAGCTGAACAATCTCCATTCCCACAAGAGGGCAGTTAAAATTCCCTTGCACAACTTGCCAGATTAGTTTGAGGATATCAGTTTCTGAGGGGCAAAAACACACTTCAGAAGATGTATAAGTCAATATACAAATGCAGAATATTACTCTGACACTCTGTACGACTGAGGGCTTTTTGCTCTGCTTGCTCTAATGTTTATATGGTAAGCGCTTAGTTGTAATTAGTTGCTCAGCTCTGTCCAACTCTTTGTGACCCCATGGACTGTACCCAGCAGGCACCTCTGTCCATGCGGATTCTCCAGGCAAGAATACTGGAGTGGGTTGCTGTGCCCTCCCCCAGGGGATCTTCCCAACCCAGGGATGGAACCCAGGTCTATTGCAGATGGGTTTGTTACCATCTGAGCCACCAGGGAAGACCTTATACTTTAAGGGATAAGTTAAATAATTTTTGAAATACTGCTGAATATATATAACAAAAGTTTGGAAAAAATGTTTCAGACTATGTGACCATAATCTCTCAGACTACTAAAATGTGAAATAGCCCCTTGACCTGAATTCCCCCCAAAGACGTAGGAAATTACACTGAAGCTCCCAAAATCCACCCCCGATTCCCACGGCTTCCCACGCAGCATGGCTCACACTTCAGTTCAGTTCAGTTCAGTTGCTCAGTCGTGTCTGACTCTTTGTGACCCCCATGAACCACAGCACGCCAGGCCTCCCTATCCATCACCAACTCCCAGAGTCCACCCAAACCCACATCCATTGAGTCGGTGATGCCATCCAGCCACCTCATCCTCTGTCGTCCCCTTCTCCTCCTGCCCTCAATCTTTCCTGGCATCAGGGTCTTTTTAAATGAGTCAGCTCTTCACATCAGGTGGCCAAAGTACTGAAGTTTCAGCTTCAACATCAGTCCTTCCAAGTTGGAACATCCAGGACTGATCTCCTTTAAGATGGACAGGTTGGATCTCCCTGCAGTCCAAGGGACTCTCAAGAGTCTTCTCAGCGGTCCCTAATTCTGACCAGGCAGTCATAGTTAATCCCTAGGATCTATTTTTCCTAGCTGTACTGTGACCTTAAGAGTAGGCAGTGGAAATCCTTTCTTTCTTTATATCAGCACTGCATCTCCAGCATTAATAAAAGTCTGTGGATCTGAGCTGGCTTTGTCTCCCTCTCCTCCACACACCCCAAGCTAGGAACAGTGAGTTTTCTGACATCTATTAGCATAGTGAGGTTGACAGATTCAGACACAAAATTGTATTTTCACTTCGAGGGGAGGCTTGCGTGGGTGGCTCCATTTCTACTGCTCTAGGCGCTTTGCTGGTACATGATGGTTTTCAAATACCTTCAAATTTAGTCAGGTCAAAAATCCACTCAGAAGCAAAGCCAGACACAGACCTCACAACTGATGGATGCTGGTCTTGTCCTGAGCATTTGGCTTTTGTTCTTTTCTTAATAGAATGGCAGTCTTCTTGCTGTTTCTAGGCACAGACATTCATTCCTGAGGGGCTGCTATATGCTGAAGTCGTTGAGGCCGAGAGCTTGTCCCGGGAGGCTGAACAGATGGAAATGCCCCAGCCTGGCCCACAGCTTAGAGGCCGCCTTCCCACATGCATTGTTATATACTTGGTTATTTTGACATCACCTGCTGGTTCCCTGGATTACAACACGCTGGGATCTAGGTACCCACTCTGTTCTTCCCTTTGGTCCCTTCTTTCTGAAATACTGCTTGCTATCAGCAGACTTGACCATGATAAAGCCTGTCCCTTCTCCTAAGTCATTAGAAAATGCATTGACGCCATCCATCAACACAACCCCAGAGAACTCTCACTGATCACCTTCGTAGGAACTGGCTCTTCACGCAGACCCTTCATCCCCCTCACAGACAGCTGCTCTCATCTCTTTATGAACCACTTCTTCCTTAGCCTCTCATGAGCCAGTTAGCAATAGCCCTTCCCATTTAGGAAATGTTGAGTGAATAAGGGAGAGAAGTCGCTCAGTCGTGTCCAACTCTTTGTGACCCCATGGACTGTAGCCTACCAGGCTCCTCCGTCCATGGGATTTTCCAGGCAAGAATACTGGAGTGGGGTGCCATTTCCTTCTCCAAGGAAATAGTGCACACCTAAATAAATTATGTCTCCTGATATGTCAGCCACTACTACGTCAACTTCAAAAGTCCTGTGACAGATTAATGTTGTAAAAATTGGCATTCTCTATTTTTCCTGTTTGTAGTCAATCTCTATTGGCTAAGGATTTACTTTGTTTTCTTTGTCCCTTTTTTTCTCTTGTTTCTCCTGACATTTGATTTCAATTCTAACCATGTCCACTGGATTCATGCTCACTTCAGATTCTTTCTGTCTCTCTCTCTCTTTTTTTTTTTTTAGCATTTCTCTCCTCATTGAATTTTCATTCTCATACAAAACCAGTCAGCAACATCTTTGGATGCTTTTTGTCAGGGTCTGTAGAATAATTACCAGGACATCTGTGTCAGTCTTTAGAGTTTATTCATGAAATAACATCTGTACTCTAGATGGACATGTGGTCACCCCAGCATAAGAGCTGACATTTCACACCTCTGCCCTTAGGCCTGATTGCATCTGCAGTAATGAGGGTCCATCCTGGGGTGACATTAAAGCCCCATTCAATTTTTTATCCAAAGACATCAAGTTCACATTTCACTCTAGAAACTTAAGCACCAGGAGCTATTAAATTGGGAAATATCCATCAAGTTCAAATTAGCTCTCTCATGGCCTAAATATCACACAGACATGTCCAATGGGCAGTAACACCGTGTGGAGCTGCCCTGAGGACAGGTGTGGGTGGAGATCAAGACCACACGACAGTGACAGGGTCAGCCATACCAACAGCTGTCCACACTGTACTATTACTGTTGTAGCCACATGTACAAAGAAACAAACTCACTCAGAAGGACAATTCAGAGTGGAGTGCAGTTTATAACACCGGGTGCCCAAGGCAGAGTCTCCTCGTAGCCAAGGACCCCTGACCAGTTTTTGTGAAGACCTTAAATACCCTAAGCAACCGTGCCCAAACCCACCTCCCCAAGTTCCCTGAAACTAGTCTGAACAAAGGAAAAAGAAAGATACAATCAAAATTAACTCAGGATTCATAGGCCTTAAGCCTAGGTAATTAACAGTAAACAATTGTCAATAGGCTTACAGTCATACCCCAATAAGCATAATAGAATGTATGATTCTATTCAGTTACATAGATAATTAGGGTATTCTTTTAGGCTGGAGAGCCCTGGGGCTCTTCCTTCCAGGGGCCTGGTTTTCCAGTTGGTATGTTTCCATAGATACTGGGCATATAGCTCAACGTCCACAGTCCGGCCCAAGATGGAGTCCTGCTTTCAAGATGGAGCCTGTTCTGTTTCCTCCTTCATTACAGCTGGAGAAGACCTAGGAAGGGCAAGGACATATATGCACACTGGGCTGCCCTAGAAAGAGCCAGCGTCCAGGACTAAAGTTCCAAGAGAAGGAGGCTCATGTTGGTGCTCTAATCAGCTGCTGTTGTTCAGGCACTGAGTTGTGTCCAACTCTTTGTGATCTCATGAACTGCAGGCTGCCACGCTTCCCTGTCGTTCACCATCTCCCAGAGTTTGCTCAAATTCATGTCCATTGAGTCAGTGATGCCATCCAACCATCTCATCCTCTGTCGTCCACTTCTCCTCCCGCCTTCAATCTTTCCCAGCATCAGGGTCAGCTCTTCTCATCAGGTGGCCAAAGGATTGGGGCTTCCGCTTCAGCATCAGTCCTTCCAATGAACATTCAGGGTTGATTTCCCTTAGGATAGACTGGCTGGATCGCCTTGCAGCCCAAGGGACTCTCAAGAGTCTTCTCCTCTAATCAGAGTGGTTGTCCACACCCAGGTCTTACAAGTCCCTGGTGGCAGAGGCAAATCCTCTTTCAGGCACACTTCTCTCTCCTCCCAGGTCAGACCTCTGCTGCTCACCTGGCCAGGAAATACATCAGCTCTATGAGGAGCCACAGTGCTGGTCTCAGCTTAGGGATGACCAGGAAAGCAACTCAAAAGAGAAAGGAGGAAGCTGTCCTGCCTGGAAGTCTTCTGGGAGCAGCACCCTAGAGAGGACCAAGTTTAACTTAGACTGTGTCTCATGACCCCAACAGATCAGAAGAGCCTCTTAAAGGAGGTGACACAACCTCACTTTTTATTCCTTATCTGATGGCAACCACAAAGCAGCTCTCAGCCTCAAATAACCTAATGCAACTGCATCTGTTCAGTTAACCACAGAATCCAGGGGTCAAGAGGAAGAGCAAAGGGAAGAGGAAAGAGAGAAGAGGCAAGGATGGTGGGAGGCAGGGCTAGCATGGGAAAGACCACAAATGGTGAGGTTTAAGGAGTAGCTAATCCCTAAAATGGTCAGTGGGGAGCACTGTAGAGCCAAGAATACGTGGCGTCTAGGAGTCCTTGGTTTGGGGAGTTCTCTGGATGTCTGTGCACATCAGCTCCCACCTGCTGTCATCTCAGAGTCCCTGACTATCCCTTCCGCTACCTACCAGGATCAGCACCATCTTGCTTTATTGTCCTTCCCTTCTACCTGGTCAAAGCCCCAAAGGAGAATAATTTCATATTGTGTGTGCGTGCATGCTCAGTCGTGCCCAGACTCTGTGAGGCAGGCCCAAGGACTCTGGCCTGCCAGGCTCCCATGTCCTTAGGATTTTCCAGGTGGGAATACTGGAGTGGGTTGCTAATTCCTCCTCCAGGGGATCTTCCAGGCCCACGGATCAAACTCGCATCTCCTGGGTCGCCTGCATTGGTGGGCAGATTCTTTACCACTGAGCCACCTGGGAAGCCCAGTTTGCCATCAAGCACCCTTAAAGTCCACAAACTAATGCATATCCATGGTATCTAGAAAAGTGGTACAGGTCAACCTCTTTGCAGTGCAGGAATAGAGGCGCAGACAGAGAATGGATACGCGGACACAGTGGGGAAAGGAAGGCGAAATGAATTGGGAGATAGACATATATATTACCAAATGCAAATACATAGCTAGCGGGAACCTGAAGTATAGCACAGGTGCTCTGAGATGACTCAGCTCAGTGCTCTGTGAGGACCTAGCTGATGGGTTGAGGGGGAGAGGGAGGTCCAGGAGGGAGGGGATAGATGTGTACATATAGCTGATTCGCTTCTTGTACAACAGAAACTAAACATTTTAAAGAAACTAGCACAACATTTTAAAGAGAGTATATTTTAATTTAAAAAAAAAAGACAACTGGCAAGTTTGAAAGAAAACAAGAAAGAGAAAAGCTATAAAAACACATTAGAATAGTTGTTTATATAGTAAGAAAATGTCAACATCTGTTTTGGCGTATCCCTAGAACTGGCAGACTAATCTGCTTAGCGGTTTTCTACCAGGAGTTGATGACATTTGAAGGTTAAATGAAAACAATGAGACCATGTTTTCCATAGCTTGACTCAATGGCTAGAACGGAAAAGAAGGTAAGATATTCAAATTCTGATGTCTGAGCTTGATCATTTTGGTTTCTTGATCAATAGTGCCAAGTCCACAATTTTATAATTTCTGAATTGAGATTTTTTAATTTTAAAAATTAAAAAATTTTTTAAATTGAGATTGTTAATACAAGCCATCAGGTTTTATAACACTTATGATAAAATCTTAAAGCCCAATCACTTAAAGGCAAAAACAATGACAATCTCTTTCAAATGTCTCAAAATGTCAGTCTAGGCCTGCATACTATTTTACCTTACATGGAAAAGTTTCCAACCCTCTATGTACTTCGTTGTGTAAAACAGGCCTAAAATCTCTCAACTTATTTTTTAGCATTTTGATAGATCAATGTAATACTTTTAACTCTTTAGAGTAAAAATTATACAGAAAGCCCAAATCTCTCTTTGGAAACACAGGTACAATCTCCAGTGTTCAAGAGGATATTCAGGAATAATTGTTTAGTCACTCAGTCGTGTCTGACTCTTTGCAACCCCATGGATTTCAGCACGCCAGGCTTCCCTGTCCTTCACTATCCCCCAGTTTGCTCAAATTCATGTCCATCGAGTTGGTGATGCCATCCAACCACCTCATCCTCTGTCCTCGCCTTCTCCTCCCACCTTCAACCTTTCCCAGCATTAGGGTCTTTTCAAATGAGTCAGTTCTTTACATCACCTGGCCAAAGCACTGGAGCTTCAGCTTCAGCATCATTTCTAGGTTTTGTCTTATATCTGGGAAAGATTTCAGGCCATCACCATAATTTAGAAAAACAGAAGAGTTTACTGGTTTCTTGAAAGGAGTTCAGAAGTAGATACCACATGTGAACTAAAAATCTGCATGCAATTAATGAGACAAAACAACGCCGGGGCTGGTTTCAGTCGTTCGTCTGTCTCCCAGCTGTCTCCCCTGGGATCAGGAATAAGGTTGCCTGCCTCAGTTAGGGTCCTTACAGCCGCCTTTTCCCATCCTCTCCCCTCTCCAGGTCACCTACTTCCGGGACCCCACACCTCCCTAAGCCCTGCACTCTATGTTATGGAAATCTCCTGAAACCCCTTACCCTCCCTAGACTGATCCCTCAGCCGTGCACCCTTACCAAAACCCCGAGGTCTGCTGGCGCCTGCTTTCCCGCCTGACCGCTTCCCCACCTGGAGGAAGGAGGGCAAGTTTCTTCCTCCTGCTGCCGGTGAACACTGTCAGCACGTGGCGTCATCGCTTTTGCCACTGGTCTCTTGGAAATCCCAGGCCACACGATGACTCCCTCTCTTCAGCAGCGCCGGCGCTTGTGTTTGTGCCATGCTCAGACTTATCCGCTTCTTCGCGACCCCATGGACTGTAGCCCCCACAGGCTCCTCTGTCCATGGGAATTTTCAGGCCAGAATACTGGAGTGGGTGGCCACTTCCTCCTCCAGGGGACCTCCCTGACTCAGGGATCGAACCCGTGTCTCCTGCACTGATGGGCAGGTTCTCTACCACTAGCACCACCTGGGAAGCCTGTGGGTCACTCCTCAGCTCACTGCTCCTCTGCCGTTTGGAGATCTGCTTCTCATCCCTCGCCAGCATGAGTTCTAGCACCTCCGCCTTTATGCTTCACCAGCGATATGACATCAGCCCCAGTGACAACTACCCCCGGATGTTTATTGTCTCCAGACGGCAGGGTCTCACCTCAGACATCATTACCCAGGATGGCTCCACCCTGAAAGAAAGAGACCTAAAATCCCCTGCCATGGCAACGGCCCTCTTTCTGCGCCCTCTCCCCACGCACAACAGCCTCCTCTTAACTGGCTGAACTTGACTCCTTACATTCTCTGGGCACTCTTCCTCTCTAGCAGCCCTTCTGTCAACGATCGTTTCAACTACATTCTTCAAATCGCACACGAGCTTTGTTTCAAGGGTTGTACTTCTTCCCTTCATGGTGGTGATGACTTCACAGTGCGTACATATTCCAAACTCAAATTGTATAAAGTAACCAGATACAGTTTTTTTGGTTTATAAATTATACCTCAATCAAAGCCATTACAAAACAAAGAGATAAACATTTTTATGCAAGGAAGAAACAGAATATGGTTTTCTGGAATGAGCTTATGGTTACCAGGGCTGGAGGGGAGAGATGGCGGGGATGGGATAGTCAGGGAGTTTGGAATACACGTGTACACACTACTATATTTTAAGTGGATAACACGCGAAGACCTACCATACAGTAGATGGAACACTGCTCGGTGTTACGTGGCAGTCTGGATGGGAGGGGAGTTTGAGGGAGAATGGGTACACGTATGTGTATGGCTGAGTGCCTTGGCTGGTTACCCGAAACTATCACAACATTGTGAATTGGCTATGCCCCAATATAAAATAAAAGCTTAAAAAAAAAAGAATATGGTGTGCTGGAGACAGGCTGAGTGTAACAGGCCTTAATAAATGAATCAACAGGACCAGATACCAACCTCTTGTAAATTAAAACCCTGATTGGATTTCTTTATCTTGTATTTCCTTTTGCCTCTGAAAATAACTGCAGAAGTTGTTTACAACGTCACAGAATCATCACGGAGCTGGATGGTAGCGTCGGAGCCTCACCCAGGAGGCCTTGCTCCTGATTCCACAGGCGCGTGATGTGGGGTTTACCCCGGAAGGCAGCTGCACCTTTGTTCTGATGAATGTGCTTTTTAAAGGTAAACCAGGATCTTTAAGCTGTGGTCATACCTCAGCACATCTGGGGATACCAGAGCCACTGAGGAGACGAAAGGGGAAGAACCATCAGATTGCTTCCTAAACGGTAGGATTTATTTCAGTGCTCACACACAATGCAATGAGACAAACAGTTTACATAAAGGATAAGTACAAATATATAATACAACTTTTTCTGTACATATCAGGTACATATCAAGTACATTACTATACATGTTTTATCCCCCAAATGTTGGCAGACAGAGATGAGGAGGGGGCTACTGTGGAAGGAAGCTTGGGGGACTATTGGCAGGACCCGGGATCATCCTTCATGAATTGTTTATAAAATGTAACACAATGCAGCGGCTTGGGTTCTAGAACCTGACAATTTTCCAGGAGCAGCGAGTGAGCAGGACACATGCGCTTTTAGGGTACCAGCTCATTTCTACCTTGTAGACATGCTTCTTTTCCTCGGCGCTGAAGCTGGGAGCTGGCGAGAGTCAGTCTCCGCTGACTGGCTGTGTGACCCCCTGTCCACCTCACCCCTGAACGTCCATCACTGATCCGGGGCAGCGGGCAACGGGCTTCCTGCCTGGGCTGCCATAACCAGTGTCTTATTCTGATTTTGAAAACAGCGTTATCTGTCTGGTGTCATTAGACAACTTTCTTAGAGTTGGACCCAGACAGCTCTCCAGCGAGCATTTGAGACCAGCGAACTGATGAACAGAAAAGATGAAAGTGAAGATCACTGGAAATCTGGATAGCACTCAACCTGGTTGCCAATGACTGTGACAATTAAGATCATAAGAACAGAGCCTGAACAGTACCTCCAATGCCCCGGTGAGGAAACGCCAGGCAAAACGGCCACATTCCAACCAGATGACCACAATTCCGTCCTCTCCTTCAGCTGAAGGTGAAAGGCAATGCTACTTCATTCCTCAAAAGCTCCACTCTAACTAATATAGACTGCATTTTTTTAAATGCAATTTTCGAGAAAAGTGAAGTCAGTAGTTTCTTGTGCTTTTCACCAAGGGTCGAAATTGGCTTTAGAAGATGTTCAATAACAAAGTAAAACAATTCCAAACAGATTTACTGTGTCACAAAACAGGAACAGAATTAATACAGAAAGCATTTAGTGGGCCTTCCCTGGTAGCTCAGATAGTAAAGAATCCGTCTGCAATGCAGGAGAGCCACGTTTGGTCCCTGGGTCAGGAAAATACCCTGGAGAAGAGAATGACCACCCACTCCAGTATTCTTGCCTGGAAAATCCCATGGATGGAGGAACCTGGTGGGCTACAGTCCAGGGGGTTGCAAAGAGTTGGACACAACTGAAGCAGTTTAGCAAGCATGTATGCATGGGTTTGCCTGAGGAGAATAGTGATAAAGCTTCTAATTTCTATGTGCACCACACTGACCTCCCTACTACAGAACCTATACTGCAGGGGTGTGGGGGTTGTCTTGTTTGTCGGTTTGCTTTGGAAGGTACGAAAGTTGGAGGGATGTCAGATTCTGGAAGACAGTCTGTGTTAGTCTGAATCCTGAACAGCCCATGACATCTCTTTGGAGGCACAAGGTACGGTTGTCCGTTCCTGAGTTCAAGGAGAGTAACAAGAACAAAGTTATTTAAAGCACAGCCTGACTCTTTGCCTCTGATTGAAACCAATAACATCTAAGTGGAATGATCAATCATCATCTTAAACAAGGCAACTTTTTATAAGAAATTAAACTATTTACATCTAAAAGAAGGAAGCTAATAGAAGAATAGTTTGGATTTTCAGAATTCAGATCTCACTCTGAGCTTGTGAGCCTTTAACACTGAGCTTTTGAACCTTCAATCACTTTTCAAAATCCAGATGCACATCCAAATTATCTTGGAAGTTTTTGAAAAATACAAATGCCCAGGTATTGTCTGTTTTCTCTTTTTTTTTTTAATTTATTTATTTATTTTTTTTTACATGATAGTATACATGTTTTTATGCCATTCTCCCAAACCAACCCACCCTCTCCCTCTCCCTCAGAGTCCAAAAGTCCGT
>SJYF01000373.1:5729779-5747515 GCA_006410515.1 Procapra przewalskii | reverse complement strand
CAGAGTTATCATTACCATCTTTCTAAATTCTATATATATGCATTAGTATACTGTATTAGTGTTTTTCTTTCTGGCTTAATTCAGTCTGTATAATAGGCTCCTGTTTCATCCACCTCATTAGAACTGATTCAAATGTATTATTTTTAATGGCTGAGTAATACTCCATTGTGTATATGTACCACAGCTTTCTTATCCATTCGTCTGCTGATAGACCTCTAGGTTGCTTCCATGTCCTGGCTATTATAAACAGTGCTGCGATGAACATTGGGGTACATGTGTCTCTTTCAATTCTGGTTTCCTCAGTGTGTATGCCCAGCAGTGGGATTGCTGGGTCGTAGCTCTCCAACAAATGCTAAAGGATCTTCTCTAGGCAGGAAACACAGAAAGGGTGTATAAAGTTAAACCCCAAACAATAAAGTAAATGGCAACGGGATCATATTTATCAATAATTACCTTAAATGTAAATGGGTTGAAAGCCCCAACCAAAGACAAATACTGGCTGAATGGATACAAAAACAAGATCCCTATATATGTTGTCCACAAGAGACCCACCTCGAAACAAGGGACACACAGACTGAAAGTGAAGGGCTGGAAAAAGATGTTCCACACAAACAGAGACTGAAAGAAAGCAGGAGCAGCAACACTCATATCACATAAAATAGACTTTAAAACAAAGGCTGTGAAAAGAGTCACAGAAGGACACTACATAATGATCAAAGGATCACTCCAAGAAGAAGATATAACAGTTATAAATATATATGCACCCAACATAGGAGCACCGCAATATGTAAGACAAATGCTAACAAGCATGAAAGGGGAAATTAACAATAACACAATAATAGTGGGAGGCTTTAATACCCCACTCACGTCTGCAGTGAGATTAGATCTCAATTACAGGAGAAAAACTATTAAAAGTCCCAACATATGGAGGCTGAACAACACACTGCTGAATAACCAACAAATCACAGAAGAAATCAAAAAAGAAATCAAAATAAGAATAGAAACGAATGACAATGAAAACACAACAACCCAAAACCTGTTGGAGACTGTAAAAGCAGTGCTAAGGGGAAGGTTCATAGCAATACAGGCATACCTCAAGAAACAAGAAAAAAGTCAAATAAATAACCTAACTCTACACCTAAAGCAACTAGAAAAGGAAGAAATTAAGAGCCCCAGGGTTAGTAGAAGGAAAGAAATCTTAAAACTTAGGGCAGAAATAAATGCAAAAGAAACAAAAGAGACCATAGCAAAAATCAACAAAGCCAAAAGCTGGTTCTTTGAGAGGATAAAAAAAACTGACAAACCATTAGCCAGACTCATCAAGAAACAAAGCGAGAAAAATCAAATCAATAAAATTAGAAATTAAAATGGAGAGATCACAACAGACAACACAGGCATACAAAGGATCATAAGAGACGATTATCAGCAATTATATGACAATAAGATGGACAGTCTGGAAGAAATGGACAAATTCTTACAAAAGTACAACTTTCCAAAATTGAACCAGGAAGAAATAAGAGAACAGGCCCATCATAAGCACAGAAATTGAAACTAATCGGAAATCTTCCAGCAAACAAAAGCCCAGGTCCAGACGGCTTCACAGCTGAATTCTACGAAAACTTTAGAGAAGAGCTAACACTTATCCTACTCAAACTCTTCAAGAAAATTTCAGAGGAAGGTAAACTTCCAAACTCATTCTATGAGGCCACCATCACCCTAATACCAAAACCTGACAAAGATGCCACAAACAAAGAAAACTACGGGCCAATATCACTGATGAACATAGATTCAAAAATCCTTAACAAATTCTAGCAATCAGAATCCAATTATTTCCTAAGACAGTGTTGTCTCCTATTTATAGGTGGAGACCTGGAGGCTCAGAGCACGTGAGCGACTTTTCTCAAGGCTACACGGGTCAGGTAGATCCAATATTAACTAACGTCCCTCGTGCCCTTCTTCCTGGGCACTGGGAAGAGACGGCTTTCTACACAAAAATGTCTGGCTCAAAAACTGGCTTGACAGGTCATTGAGAAGGTAAAAAATAACAAATGCACACCTCGTCGCCTCATAGTGGGGCCGGGGGGAGGACATTTACTGCACTTGAAAGTTGGTTGAAAACAGGGCAAATGTTATCTCGGGGCGCCCTCTAGTGGAAAGCTCCTGAAGTGACATCCTTTTAGGTCATTTCTTGCATTTCCCTTGCTCCTTCAGAACCTAAGGAAGGCCATGGGCAAAAAATGAAGAAGGCAGCTTCTCATACGGAGGAGGGGGCCCTTATCCTGACCGTCACCTGCGTCACCGCCAAGGAGCTTTGCCAGGGCTTCCCTCATAGCTCAGCTGGTAAAGAAACTGCCTGCAGTACAGGAGACCCGGGTTCGATTCCTGAGTAGGGAAGATCCCCTGGAGAAGGGCATGGCAACCCATTCCAGTGTTCTTGCCTGGAGAATCCCATGCACAGAGGGGCCTGCGGGTTACATGGTCTTGGGGTCGCAAGACTCAGACACGACTCAGCAACGCAACCAGCACTAAACACCGCCCAGGGTCCCCCTGCCTTCCTGGCACTCCTCGCTGCAGCGGCGGCTGTCGATGCCCTGCGCTGATGGCCTCCACCGGGTCACCCGTGCCCAGGCTGCCGCTGTGGTGAGTTCTGCAAGAGGCTGGCTCGAGGCGATGGATACTGGTTCCCCTGGCAAGAGGCGTGGCCCCAGGATGGACGGTGATCACGTAGACCTCAGGTTCAAAGCTGTGTTGGTTTCTCTTCCTTCTCTTTCTTCTCTCAACTTTTTCCTTTTTCCCACATCCACTTTTCCTTTCCTGAGCAATTCAGCCTCAGGGCAGAGCCAGGGAGGCGTTTGAGGTTGGCATCCAGGCACTATGGGGCCAGCGGGCAGCGTCCGGGACTGGGCGAGGGGAGGTCATCCCAGGGCTGGGAAGCCCCTCTGGGAAGGGGGGTGGGGGTCTCCTGAGCACACCGAGGACGCAGGACGAGGTCCCCAGACACAGAGGGAGACCCCTCGGGGAGAGCCTGCCTGCAGGTTTGTGCCCCACATCCAGATCCCGGGGCTTGTGCCCCTTAATCACCCAGGCTCCTCTCAAGGATTCTCTGAGCCCCCTTCACCTCACCTGTGATCTGCAGCACAGGTGAGGTATTTCCTATGTGACCCTAAACCCCAGGGGCCCCCTCCAAGCAGGGCCCCTTTGACGTTCCAGGACACTGTTCCTCCCGAAGCACTGAGCGGTGGATTTGCTCCCGGAGGTGGATGGACACCTCTGGGTCTTCTAGAGCCTCTAATGAACATGAGACTCCAAACAGACCTGCAATTCCTGCAGCAGGCTCCTCCTCTTCATAACCTGAGGCTGGATAATCCCAGAGGGCGTTACTGGAACATTCCACAAGTCTCACCTCCTCCCTGACATCCATCTACTTTGCATTTCTCCATTATTTGGTCACTGGATTAACAGAGTGGAAGGAATCCGTAAATCTGTAGCCTGTCCTGATTTTGTCAGAAGCCTCCAGGGCTGGACAGTTCCCAGCCTGGGACCGCTGGGTGAAGCCACGTAGGGACCACTGCCCCCCGCAGCGAGAAGCTTTTACTCTAACCCCGAAGCAGCACTCAAGAGAAGCAAGAGCCAGATCTTATACCTGTCGTCATTTCTCCATATGTTAGCCGTTTGGGTCCCCGGGGTCAAGGCCATGTTCAGATAAAAGGACTTCTGCTGCACTGGCAACACAGTGTAACGTATGGAAGAAGTATGACTCTCTCCACATGCAGATACTTTGTCATTAGCCACCTGAATCATTCCTGCAGGTGCCTGGGGAAGGCTGAGGCCAGCTGACATCGCTAGCAAGATTACATGATTGCATAGTCTCTGTGTCTCACACAACTAAAAACAGCTAAGTTGGAACATTTCAGTAGGCCTACATTTTTTCTGCCTAAGCAAAAATCGTGCCTATTAAACCTCTTGAATCTGCTTAGTGTGGCTCTTTGCTTTAAATACCCTGCTTGCTGTGATTGGTCAGTAAGCTGGCAGGGAAATCCTACAGTTAAGTTAGGCGGCTGATTTTCGGGGCAAAGTCTAATGATGTCTCAACAAACAGAGGGGAGAGCATTCTATAATGTTGGATAATTGCTTGTGTTTACCTGCTGGTCCTAAAATGAGGTTGGTCCAACGTCTCCCCTATCTCCCTGCTAATGTATTAATACAAGCAGCCTAAAGAGTTAAGACATCATTTCTGAGGTTTACAGACTCAGGTTTCTATATATTTAGTCAATATACCGATGAGGCTGCATTTCAGGATGGGATGGACCTTTGCCTTATCTCATCCTGGGTGCTTAAGGTCCTTGAAAGACTCCTCTGTCCTGACCCAAGAGGGCTAGTCGGGGGGAATATCTGCTGATCAAAGTCAGGCCTCCTGTCCAGCTGTGATCATTACATAGGCAAGGGCTGTACAGCACGTGGGTGACTCAGATGGAGAAGTCCAAGTCTGTAATGGGTGTGAACATGAGAATGTGTCATCCAGGACTGTAGAAAGTTTAAAGGATGTAGACAAAACCGTATGCCTCATTATAACTGAGCCACCCAGAGGCTGGAGACTTAGACCAATTGCAAACTGACTGAAAGTGTTAGTCGCTCAGTAATGTCTGACTCTTTGAGACCCCATGGACTGTAGCCCGACAGGGTCCTCTGTCCATGGGCTTCTCCTGGCAAGAATACTGGAGTGGGGTGCCGTGCCCTCCTCTAGGGGATCTTTCCGACCCTGGGATTAAACCCAAGTCTTCTGAGTTGCAGGCAGATTATTTACCATCTGAGCCACCAGGGAAGCCTCTAGGTGATGTCTTGCTGTTGCTGAGTCACTCAGTTGTGTCCGACTCTTTGCGATCCCATGGACTGCACGTCAGGCTTCCCTGTCCATCACCAAGTCCTGGAGCTTGCTCAAACTCATGTCCACCAAGTCAGTGATCACATCCAACCATCCCATCCTCTGTCATCCCCTTCTCCTCCTGCCTTCAATCCTTCCCAGCATCAGGGTCTTTTCCAATGAGTCAGTTCTTCACATCAGATGGCCAAAGTATTGGAGTTTCCGCTTCAATATCAGTCCTTCTAATGAAGATTCAGGACTGATTTCCTTTAGGATGGATTGGCTGGATCTCCTTGCTGTTCAAGGGACTCTCAAGACTCTTCTCCAACACCAGTTCAAAAGCATCAATTCTTCAGTGCTCAGCTTTCTTTATAGTCCAACTCTCACATCCATGTATGACTACTGGAAAAACCAGAGCTTTGACTACATAGACCTTCATCAGCAAGATAATGTCTCTGCTTTTTAATATGCTGTCCAGGTTTGTCATAGCTTTCCTTCCAAGGAGCAAGTGTCTTTTAGTTTCATGGCTGCAGTCACCATCTGCAGTGATTTTGGAGCCCCCCCAAAATAAAGCCCCTCGCTGTTTCTATTGTTTCCCCGTCTATTTGCCATGGAGCGATGGGACCAGATGCCATGATCTTTGTTTTTTGAATGTTAGTTTTAAGATAGTTTTTCACTCTCCTCTTTCCCTCTCATCAAGAGGCTCTAGTTCTTCTTCACTTTCTGCCATAAGGGTGGTGTCATCTGAGGTTACTGATACTTCTCTTCAAAATCTTGATTCAGGTTTGTGCTTCCTCCAGCCCAGTGTTTCTCATGATGTACTCTGCTTATAAGTTAAAAAAGCAGGATGGTGATATACAGCCTTGCTGTACTCCTTTCCCAATTTGGAACCAGTCTGTTGTTCCATGTCTGGTTTTAACTGTTGCTTCTTGACCTGCATACATGTTTCTCAGGAGGCAAGTCAGGTGGTCTGGTATTCCCATCTCTTGAGGAATTTTCCACAGCTTGCTGTGATCCAGACAGTCAAAGGCTTTAGCATAGTCAATAAAGCAGAAGTAGATGTTTTCTTTTTGAATTATCTTGCTTTTTCTATGATCCAACAGATGTTGGCAATGTGAACTCTGGTTCCTCTGAGGTGAGGTGAGGTGAGGTGAAGTCACTCAGTCGTGTCCGACTCTTTGCGACCCCATGGACTGTAACCTACTAGGCTTCTCTGTCCATGGGATTCTACAGGCAAGAATACTGGAGTGGATTGCCATTTCCTTCTCCAGGGGATCTTCCCTACCCAGGGATCAAACCCAGGTCTCCCGCACTGGAGGCAGACGCTTTAACCTCTGAGCCACCTACCTTTTCTAAATCTAGCCGGAATAGCTGGAAGTTCATGTACTGTTGAAACCTGGCTTGGAAAATTTTGAGCATTACTTTGCTAGCGTGTGAGATGAGGGCAATTTTGCAGTAGCTTGAGCATTCTTTGGCATTGCTTTTCTTTGGGATTGGAATGGAAACTGACCTTTTCTAGTCCTGTGGCCACTGCTGAGTTTTCCAAATTTGCTGGCATGCTGAGTGCAGCACTTTCACAGCATCATCTTTTAGGATCTGAAATAGCTCAACTGGAATTCCATCACCTCCACTAGCTTTGTCCTAAGGCCCCCTTGACTTCACATTCAAGGATGTCTGGCTCTAGGTGAGTGATCATACTATCATGGTTATCTGGGTCATTAAGATCTCTTCAGCATTCTTGCCTTGAGAACCCATGAACAGTATGAAAAGGTGATATATCAGTTCAGTTCAGTTCAGTTCAGTCACTCAACCATGCCCAACTCTTTGCGACCCCATGGACTGCAGCACGCCAGGCCTCCCTGTCCATTACCAACTCCCGGAGCCTGCTCAAAGTCATGTCCATTGAGTCGGTGATGCCATCCAACCCTCTCATCCTCAGTCAACCCCTTCTCCTCCTGCCTTCAATCTTTCCCAGCATCAGGGTCCTTTCTAATGAGTCAGCTCTTCACACCAGGTGGCCAAGGGCTGAAGCTTTAGCTTCAGCATCAGTCCAAAGTATTGCCACCTTCACATCAGGTGGCCCATGAGTGTTCGGGAGTCTCCAGCAGAGGAGTGGGCCGGTGGTGGCCTGTGCAGGGTCAGGGGCACAGTGTAGCCGTGAGCACATGGGGCCTTTGGACGGAGGTCGCCTTTATCTCCATCACTTCCACAATAGTTTGGTCTCAGGTCAAACAATGTGAGGGAACAATGCCCCGCCCATCAACAGAAAATTGGATTAAAGATTTACTGAGCATGACCCCACCCATCAGAACAAGACCCAGTTTCCCCCACAGCCAGTCTCTCCCATCAGGAAACTTCCATAAGCCTCTTATCCTTATTCTTCAGAGGGCAGACAGAATGAAAACCACAATTACAGAAAACAAATCAAACTGATCACATGGATCACAGCCTTGTCTAACTCAATGAAACTATGAACCATGCCATGTAGGGCCACCAAGACAGATGGGTCATGGTGGAGAGTTCTGACAAAACATGGTCCACTGGAGAAGGGAATGGCAAACCACTTCAGTATTCTTACCTTGAGAATCCCAAGGTGACATATAGGTGTTAATTACTTAACACTTACATTTGTGTAATTAACATTCAAAGTATTGGGGATCCACGAAGGGTCTTTAGTCTGTTAATCTTGGCCACCAGAATAAATAGTGGGACTTTCCTGGCGGCCCAGGGGTTAGGAATCCGCCTTTCAATGCACAGGACACAGGTTGGTTCCCTGGTTGGAGAGCTAAGATCCCAAATGCCACGGAGCGACTAAGTCCACAGGCTGCAACTAGAGATTCCACGTGCTGCAAGGAAAGATCCTGCATGATGCAACTAAAACCCAATGAAAGCAAAAGTGAAGTCCCTCAGTCGTGTCGGACTCTTTGTGACCCGTGGACTGTAGCCCCCCAAGCTCCTCTGACCAAGGGATTTTCTAGGCAAGAATACTGGAGTGGGTTGCCATTTCCTTCTCCAGGGGATCTTCCCAACCCAAGGATCAAACCTGTGTCTCCTGAGGCTTCTGCATTGGCAGGCGGATTCTTTTACCATGTGAGCCACCTGGGAAGCCCCTTATTCATCCGTAATTTCCACTAAATATGGTGCAAATGAGAAAATAATCTGTGCATGTGGCTAAGTCCCCTGGCTGCAGTGGTTCTCGCATATTTTCCTGAGAAACTTCATACAAATAAAACACCACCTTCTCAGTATTTTTCCCTTAAAAATACTAAAGGGAAAAAAAAATAACCTACAGATATATTGTGAAATAAGGGCAGGATTTAGCTGCTCTTAGACACAATGGAGTCACGCTGTTTGGTGAAAGTCATTCGTCTGGAAAAATAGAAACATGATTTAGACCTTTTCCAAACTGTTCCTTTACCTGTTAACATTTGGACCATGAATTAAAGCTGGTGAGACGTGCTGAGTTAAGGCTACTGAATCGAGGACCGTGGAGACAGACGTGCGCTCTGGGACCAGGCAATGGGGCACTTGCTGGCAGAATGGGAAACATAGCAAAGCGAGCTTGCCATCATCAAACACAGCACTGAAATTCAGAGTACACCCAGCCGCGAAGCAGTGTTGCTCCCAGAGTAACGGCAGAAGTGAAAGGAATAGAAGAGACAGTAGAAACAGGAGTGGTATTAGCGATACTAATAAATAGAAACACGTCGTAAATCCTTATTTTGTATCAGGTGTAGCCCTAAGGACTTGAAATCTGTTAATTTCTCTAATGGACAATTGTCAAAATTCCTGTCCATTTAGGTTAAACTTTCTCCCCAGTTGCCAATATTGATGAATTTTTTTTAATTTTTATTTTTACTTTATTTTGCTTTACAATACTGTATTGGTTTTGCCATACATTGACATGAATCAGCCACGGGTGTACATGAGTTCCCAATTCTGAACCCCCCTCCCACCCCATATCATCTCTCTGGATCATCCCCGTGCACCAGCCCCAAGCATCCTGTATCCTGTATCAAACATAGACTGATGATTCGTTTCTTACCTGATAGTATACATGTTTCAATGCCATTCTCCCAAGGTAGACGGTGTGATGCAGGCTTTCACACCGAGTCTGCTGGGCAGAGTTCTCTGTCCCATAAAGGCAAATAGACCAAACTTGCCATCAAGTGTCATGCCCTGCTGTTTATCCAGAGCCCCCAGCTCAAAATATGGTCAGGATTCTTTGCAGAGAAAAAGATGCAAGGCAGCACTCTGTACACATCACTGACCCTGTGATAAACCACTAAAGAAATACCACACAATTCAGTCTCACCCGCACAGAGCAGAAGAGCGTCCTGTTGCCTGTTCAGAAAACCTGCACCCAAGCGTGGACAGAGGTGTGAGGAGAACGTAAGCCATAAAGACCCACGAAGTCTCCGGGCTGTTTTAAGCCACATTCATCTTACACGGTTGGAGGAAATAGAAGACGTCTTTTATAACGAATATTGCCCTTGTTCTTGGCTTATCGTCTAATATTGATAACAAAAAACAGATTTTCTTATATGTATCTGAAAACTGGAGTTAAAAATGGGTGAATGTTCAGGAACTAGAATGCAGTTAAGATGTACAAAAGGAACACCATCTTGTTTTCTTAATTTGATGAAATTTTTTTAAAAAATCCAAAGCTAAAAAGATCCTGGGCAGAGTGCTTTGCAATATCTGGATAAAGGGCTGAATGGAGATAGTTAGACACCATGGAAGTCAGTGCCTTGCAGTCACCAAAGCCCATCCAAGCTCATGCCAGTCACACAGGTTTTCAGGAACATACATATGTGACCGCGACCGTCTATTCCCCAGAAACATGACCTTCACAGCTGCCAGGTGGCTCCATCAGAGTCAGCGACCAAATTACAAGCCCAAGGGAACAAAACAGTCCTGACCCAACGCCCCTTCTGACCAATCTTCTGACCAATATATTACAGTGGACGTGCAATTCCACCTTCAGCAACTTCACACCCACCAGGGCACATTTGGAAGCCATGCAAGATGCTAAATGATGTGGAAAGTCCCTTTTATTTTTTTAAGACAGAAATAACGAAAGCAAAGGAATGACGCTCATGTGCTGGACACTCTGTTTTCCAATTTCTGTGTCTTAACATAGTAGAAAATATAGAGCATGTTAAGAAAATGGTAAAAATTTTTAATCTTTTCATTCTCCTTTCATTAGGTGTTTTTTTGATGGAAGACTTCTTCCTCCACACCAGAAAGTGCCTCCTCCAAGAGGCTATGTTCTGCACTGTTATGACCCCACGATTCTCCCTCTTTCTGAAGCCAAATTTCAAGTCAGTGGTGGCCTAATTAACGCATCAGGCATCTTGTAATCATGGTTTACCATCACCTTACTGGCTCAGATGGTGAAGAACCTGCCTGCAATGAGGGAGGCCTGTGTTCGACCCCTGGGTCGAGAAGACCCCCCTGGAGGAGGGCATGGCAACCCACTCCAATATTCCTGCCTGGAGAATCTCACGGACAGAGGAGCCTGGCGGGCTATAGTCCATGGGGTCGAAAGCAGTTGGACACGTCTGAGCAACTAACACTAACTAATCTCTTTGTGACAGTAATTTTCACTAGTGACTGTGTAGTGAAACATAATAATAATGGCAAGAGAGGAACACAGTAAAAATTTCCTCTTATTGATCTTGATATACATATAACTGAGGCCTCCCTAATGGCACAGATGGTGAAGAATCTGTCTGCAAGGCAGGAGACCTGGGTTTGATCCCTGGTTTGGGAAGATGTCCTGAATAAGGAAATTGCTACCCACTTCAGTATTCTTGCCTGGAGAATTCCATGGGCAGAGGAGCCTGGTGGGCTACAGTCCATGGGGTGGCAAAGAGTCGGACACAACTGAACAACTAACATACATATAATTTTTAATTATAAAAATCAAAAATAAATATTATAAAAGATAAATATTATAAAAAAGATAAATAGCAATGGATTGCTTCTCTTTAATTGCACCAAGTCATTCTTTGAAAAAAAGGAGGAAATTTATAACTACATATCCATCAAATGGCTTAACAAATTACAGAACAGCATTTATTTCAATCTGTAACTTCTGAATATTTGTCAAAATTAATATTCTTTGCATATTCATGTTCAATGGACATATAACAAGATTTGTCATATCACTTCACCCACAGTTAACTGAAAAACACTTTTTAAATGTTAAGTTCAGAAAGTTAAGTTCATAAAGAAACAGATATATGAATTGTTAGGAAAAGTATTAAATATAAGGATAAGTTTGTCAGAGATCCATAAGAAAAATCATATTTCACAATGAACTCCAGAAACTGAAATACGGTTCCTGTCTTTGTCCCTTCAGGACTGAGTCTAATGGTTTTCAAATGTCTCTGCAATAGAGGAATTTCCCCAAAGTTATCTTCAGCATAAATTTCTATTAAGTGAAGATGTCCAACAGAGTCTGAGAAAAGAGCTGGATGTTAAGAAACATTGCGGACGTTTAATCCATTGCTTTAGAACTGTCCAGTTCTTGGTGAAATCAATAAAACACTCAAACAAGCCTTGTGGTCCCTTCTGGCAACCCAAGGCTGGCCTCTTTTGTCCTTCCCCTGACATTCTTCCTTAATGGAAGAATTAAATTAAATAGGATTCTTTTTCTGTGTAAATGGTCATTTACTTACACTTTATTGTTGCATAGTTATCAATAAAATTTTTGTTTAAATTTGTGGCTTTCTCCACAATCTCTGATCTTCAGGCAACAGTTTTAAAGCTTGAGCTTCACTATATCATTTTTAAGGTTGTTTCAGACTGTTAATAAATATTTCTATATCTGATTTACTTGATTTAAAGTTTACACCAGGAAAAAAAGATGGCTCAGAAAAAAAATGATATATCTTTACATATAGTAGAGAACAAAATCCAAGAATGACCTGCTGTGTCCATGTTAATTTTCAGGTGGCAGCGCACTGCAGAGGTTGATGTGGACGTCTAGATCTGTCTGAAGCCCTGTAGAACTTCATATGAGCACATTATTTCAATAGGGAGAGTCATTCCAGGCTATCCCTAGATTTCAAAGCATTTTTTACCTATAAAGTGAGACTGAAGGAAGGAAGTAATTGTTTCCCATTGTTTCCCAATTGTTTTCCAATGTTAGAAAGGGCTTCGCTAGTGGCTCATTGGTAAAAGTTCACCTGCCAATGAAGGAGACACAGGTTCGACCCCTAGGTTGGGAAGACCCCTTGGAGGAAATGGCAACCCACTCCAGTATTCTTGCCTGGAGAATCTCACGGACAGAGAAGCCTGGCAGGCTACAGTCTATGGGGTCACAAAAGATTAGGACACAACTTAGCAACTAAAACAACGTTAAAAAGAAAGTCACCATGAAGGAAAACTTCAAGTGGTCATACAGAATAACAAAATGGAAATAACTCAAGTTCTATCTGTTTGTGTCCGTCATCCCCATGCCATCATTTTAAATTGTGACTCTTTTGTTCAAATGTGGTAACACTTAATGCAGCAGAGACTGAAGATGGGGCCATCCTAAAGCTCTAATGAGGCTGAGCTCCTACTGATTCACTCTCAAAATAAAAACAGGAGCTCGCAGTCATCGCTGGTGGGAACACAAAACAGGACAGTCACTTTGGGAGGTAATTTGGCAGCTTCTTAGAAATTTTTGTTTACAAAAGGAAAAGAAAAGCTTAGCATCCAACCCAGAAATCCCAGTTCCACATATTTATCCAAGTGAGGTGAAAAACTTACATTCATGCAGATTGTCTTCAATAGGTAAAGGAAAAAAAACCATTGTAAATCCATACAACAAAATACTGTGTAGCAATAGAAAAGAACCAGATATCAAGTCACACAATCACATGAATGAGTCTCAAAGACATTTTGCTAAGTGAAAGAAAGTGAAAGCTGAAAGTCACTTTGCAAGGGCCGACTCTTTGTTACCCCATGGACTGTAGCCCACAAGGCTCCTCTGCCCGTGGGATTCTCTAAGCAAGAATGCTGGAACGGATTGCCATTTCCTTCTCCATGGGATCTTCCCAATCCAGGGACTGCACCCAGCGACTGAACCCAGGTCTCCGGCGTTGCAGGCAGATTCTTTACTGTCTGAGCTACCAGGGTAGCTCTAAGACTCACCCAAAAAGCAGCCCTTTGTATCATCTAATCATGTCTCAGTATGGAAAAGCCAAAATTAGAGAGGTGGACAGAGATCAGTGGTCGTCAGGGGCTCTCTAATAGAAGGAACCAGGGCTCTTTGGGAAAATGTTTAACTGTGCCATTGAGGCAGTGAGAATACAAGATGACCATGAAGCCTCTCAGAGCACCAGAAAGTAAGGGAGCACTTAGAGAACAAAATCGAGGGGCGTGACAAAGGGACTGAGAGATCCTGCGAAGGCCAAGGATGGACAATTAGAGCAAAAAAACCAATATTATGACTCGTAGTACTTAATACTTGTGTCCATCTAATAGGAAGAGATAATAAAAATAAAATACATAACTTGGGAGAAGGGACGAAACTTTTTATGCTTTTTCCCTACAAAAGCATAAAAATAAATATATAGATACTCCTCCAGGAGGTCAAGCTTAATTTCCCTCCCTTTTAATATGGGTTGGACTTAAGAACTCATTTCCAAATAGACCAAAAAGGAAAAATAGGAACTTCTCAGGAGAAACATAGCAGGTTCCAATGGAACCAAGTGACAGGCTTGACTCACAAGTGACTAACCTCACATGCTATGCCATGGGCTAAAAAAGGTGACATCTCACCTCTCAAAAAACCATGGTGCTAGGGCAACCACAAGTAGCGTGCTCAGTGGCCCAGTCGTGTCTGACTCTTCACAACCCCATGGACTGTATCCCGCCAGACTCCTTCGTCCCTGGGAGTTTTTTCAGGCAAGAACACTGGAGTAGGCTGCCATTTCCTCCTCCAGGCGATCTTCCCAACCCAGGGACTGAACTCTTGTCTCCTGCATTGCAGGCCGTTCTTTACTGCTGAGCCGCCAGGAGTTACAGGTAACTCCTATAACCAGTCCTGTAACCAGGGGTAACTATCAGAAAAACCCAAATCAAGAGGCATCCTATAAAATACCTGAGGAGTGCTTTTGAAAACTTAGGGGTCATGAAAAACAACAAAAGACTGAAAAACGGTCACAGACTGGAGGAGACCAAGGAGATAAGAAGGGTGAAAGCAACACATTGTCCTGGGTGAGGCTGTGCACAGAAAGATGTTAGTGGAAAAAAGTGGCAAAATCAGAATAAGGCCTGAAGTTTAATTTTTAATCTGATCAGAATTAATTATGCATTATTATTGTATGGCTTAGTAAAGCTATTTAATATTATTTGATAAATCTACTAAATTCCTATGGTTAGTATTATATTTCCAAACTGGACTTTTTCAAATTCTAGAAATAGATTTACTTAAGGTGGCTCAGACGGTAAAGTGTCTGCCTACAGTACAGGAGACCTGGGTTTGATCCCTGGGTCAGGAAGATCCTCTAGAGAAGGAAATGGCAACCCACTCCAGTACTCTTGCCTGGAAAATCCCATGGACAGAGGAGTGTAGTAGGGTCCTCAGTCCATGGGGTCGCAAAGAGTCAGACACGACTGAGAGACTTCACTTCACTTCAAAGTTTTTTAAACGTAACTTGAGAATCACAGAATATCTAGTGTTTCTAAGAATAAAATGAACAAAAGATGTGTAAACGCTGTGTGGAAAAAAAAAATTACAAAACTTTACTGAATAACATTACAAAAGATTTAATCAAAATGAGAGAACCATTTTCATGATAGTAAGCAACAATATGGTAGAGATTTCAGTCCTTCTGAAATCTATTCAAGGCAATTCCAATTTAAAAATCTCATCAGGATGTTGTTGATGAACTCCAAAAGCTGATTCTAAAATCTACAAAGAATAACAAAGACCTGAGAATAACCAAGACGCTCATTTAGAAGAAAAATAAGATGGCATGTTTATGGGGCTGTTAAATCTTAACCAAACCTCCTCATTTGCACACTAGGAATAACGACACATAGCTCACAGAAACTCAGTGATGACTTATATGAAGTCCACAAGGGTTGACACACAGGAGCAGATGAACACTGTTAACCCTGGGATGTAGCGGATGTGGGCAGACCAAGAAATCCCAGGTCCTGAGCTGAGCTTTTTCTCAGATCACACAACCCACTGCTTACAAACGTTATATTCACACGTACACTCAACATCATAAATGCTGAAGAGAGCCTGATCCGACAATGAATGCATTCAGCATTCTTCAGCCAACTCTAGTTTAACATTCTTACCCTAAAAGAATACTCCTAAAAATAAAAGTTGTTCTAACCTTAAAAAACACAGCTGAACCTCTGGTCATGAAAATTTAATGGATGTCAAAAGCAGTGTTTGGACTTCCATGAAATGTCAACCAACTCCACTTAAAAAGAAAAACGTTAGCTTTAAATGAAGCATAGATGAAAGATTGGAAGAATCGATTTAGCAACAGAATGAGTAACACTGCTTTTAATAGTGTTCAACTTAATGTTCCTTTCTGAGTGGGGAAAATTAATCATATTTATTCAAACACCACAAATCTACTTAAATTACCTCAGTTTTCAAGTTTGATGACAGTCACTTAGACCTGTAATGTACATGTGCTTTAGGTAAACTGGATCACCTGGGTGATTAGAAGACTAATCTTTGAGGCTCAAAGAGTGAGAGGGAAGCCAGAACCAAGGGATCACGGCACACGGGACATTTTACAGGGTAGTCGGGCTTCCTTGGTGGCTAAGTTGTAAAGAATCCACCTGCGAATGCAGGAGACTTAAGAGACAGGTTCAGCCCCTGGGTTGGGAAGATCCCCTGGAGGAGGAAATGGCATCCCACTCCAGTATTCTTGCCTTGGAGATGCCAGGGACAGAGGAGCCTGGCAGGCTACAGTCCATGGGGTCACAAAGAGTTGGACACGAATGACCAAATTTCACATCACAGTGGCCCTCAAGCACGTACTGAAGCTGAGCAAAACTTTCCATAACCAAACATGAAAAAGAAAATCACCACAGTCTCTAAAGCAAAATAAACTAATTTCTTCAATTAAAAGCAGATAAACAGATAAAAACTTAAAAGTACAAATCCAGATGAAATAACTTCATAATTAGCATGGTGATAAAAGAAATTAAAGCTTAAATTTATTACTGTGGATAGCCTTTCCAGTATTTTATTAATCTGACTGATGAAAGAGGAAATTGAAGTACAGTCCACTTAGTGAGAACATTTCAGGAAAATTCAGTTAAAACCAAGCCATGTCCAGTGGGGGAAAAAAAAATCCAGAGTGGAGACATAGGGCTCTGAGCAGGCAAGAAAGCAGCACAGCTCAGAAGCCCCAGGTTATTGGAAATCATGCCGTTGCCCTGGGGATTTTAAAGCCAAGGAATAGTTTAGGTACTTGGGAGCTTGGGAAGTCAGAAGAACACCCTCAAGTCTGATCAGAAAACCCAGGTTTAAACAACACAGTATACTGTATAACGCATATATATGGAATTTAGAAAGATGGTAATGATGACCCTGTATGCAAGACAGCAAAAGAGACATAGATGTAAAGAACAGACTTTTGGACTCTGTGGGAGAAGGCGAGGGTGAGATGATTTGAGAGAATAGCACTGAAACATGTATATTATCATATGTGAAACAGATTGCCAGTCCAGGTTTGATGCATGAGACAGGGTGCTCAGGGCTGGTGCACTGGGATGACCCAGAGAGAAGGGGATGGGGAGGGAGGTGGGAGGAGGGTTCAGGATGGGGGACACATGTACACCCATGGCTGATTCATGTGAATGCGCAGCAAAACCCACCAAAATATTGTAAAGTAATTAGCCTCCAAATGAAATAATTAAAAAAAAAAAGGAAAACCCAGGTTTAAGACTTACTTAGACTTCCTTAAGGTAATTGTTTATTTTTCATGTAGCAAGTTTTAAAATTCAGTAACAATCTGATGTACAGGAGTACATTGTCCTTTATTTCATCCTAAGTGATCATAGTTTGCTCATAAACTCTTAATCCAGGCTTGGTAACCAAACTGTTTTCTCTCATGTCTGACACCATGTGTACAGGTTTTTTCTTATGTTGAGATACATTTCCTCTACACCCAATTTGTTGAGGGTTCATATCATAAAAAGATGGTGAATTTTGCAAAACTATAAAATATAAATGAATGAAACTGCGGAAGACACAAATAAATGGAAAGGCAGTCCGTGCTAATGGGCTAGAGAAAGAAACACCATTAAATGTCCTTGCTAGCTGTAGTGATCTGCAGATTCAGTGAAACCCCATTCCATTGGCACTTTTCATAGAAATTGAGAAAACGATCCTAAAACTTGCATGAAATAACAAAATATCCCAAATAGCCAAAGCAATCATGAGCTGAGGTGGCTTTAAGGCCTTGGTAACCTATGTTAAGATTGAAGGCAGGAGGAGAAGCGGACGACAGAGGATGAGATGCTTGGATGGCATCACTGACTCCATGGACATGAGTTTGAGCAAGCTCTGAGAGCTGGTGAGGAACAGGGAAGCCTGGTGTGCTGCAGTCCATGGGGGCGCAAAGAGTCGGACATGACTGAGCGACTGAACTGAACCAACGTAAGCCACCAAAACTTTACATAGCGCCTCAAGGTTAAGAAATCAAACCTAAGGACATCCAGTAACAAACAGCAAAATAGACTTTCCCAAAAAACTCTTGAGGCATAGGCTGTCAAGGAATTTCCTTGCTTGGCTTCCCCATCTTCCCTGTAAGTCTGCTCCCTAACTTCTGTAGGTGGAACACTCCTAGCAATTTCCTGTTAGGAGTTTGATTTTTTTTTTGCAGAGGGTGGGAGGG
>SJYF01000373.1:5713165-5723900 GCA_006410515.1 Procapra przewalskii | reverse complement strand
CTTTTAAAGTGGCCAATGTTTTCATTGCCTCTAGTTTTTCAACTCCAGTCTCTCTGCTTATTATTTCCACAAGGGCATCGTGGACATCTTTGGCCATATTCTTAGCATCTCTAGAAAATAACGAGTAACAACATTCTGTTTAAGAACAGGAACTGTGTACTAAATCTTCCTGCATTCACAAATCTCAGGCCGGGCCTGCATCACCACACTGCAGCCCCCCTCCATCTCCCTGGAAAGTGACCCTGAAGTCTCCAGGCACTGGTCACCACCACACCCCCCAGCCCAAGGCCAGGCCTTTGCCCAGGGGCCACCAGCACATGCAACGCTGACCACCCCCTCCACAGCTTTAAGTCCTTCAACAGGCTCTGATGCTCCAGGAGCAGCCGAAATCTTGATGCGCCTGAGGACCTCACGTGCTGGGCCCTCCTCGCCTCTGCCCTCCCTCCACTCTCAAGGCCTTCCTGGGGCAAGGAGCTCCCCGAGAGTCTAAGCCTGCATGCCCGGCAGGCACAGGGGCACACAGGTATTAACAGGCACATCACTGAGAACTTGCTGAGGGCTGCCCCTTCTTGGAGCAGTTCCACAGCCCAGTTCCTTCACTGCAGGCCGGGCGAGGCCCCACGCAGCCCCCGCAGCGCCGTGAGCACTGCGGCACCAGCTCTCCCATGGGGAGTGGGCGGCTGGGGCGGAGAGCACCTCGCCCACCTCCCGTCTCCAGACACCTGCACGGGCCGACGCGCCGGCAGGCACTGCGACGTCTGCGGCGTGAGTAACTGCAGGACAGGACTCCACTGTGCTGGGAGCTGCACTCACCCTGCCCCTTCCAGCGAGATTCCTTGAGAAAGCCGTAATGGCTGCTCCAACGTCCTCCTGCTCAAGCACGCCGAGAGCACCCCAAGACCACCCCCCGCCCTTCCTCAAGTCCGGGGCTCCAGCCGCCACATCTCACGGGCCCTGCGTTGTCTTCTTACTTGACTCTCAGCAGCAAAGGCTCCCCCTTGAGACAGTGTCCCCTGGGCCAAGGGACAAGCTCGCGCCTTCCTCGGTGGCTGTCCTCCTCAAGGTCCCCTTTGTTTAGTCCACACTAGAGGCCAAGGGGAGTTCACTCTGAGCCCTCACCTCAGACCAGCTGTGAGTGCTCTCAACCTCACTTCACGGATGTGAAAGAATGAAGCGCCAGTGATGGTGAAGGGTTACTTCTGGGCTAACATTTTAAGATCTCAAATACCAGCTATTCATCTGCTTGTACATGTATGTTTGTACACGGACTTCACCTCCATTATTTTAGGGCTGCACTTAAAACTTCAGCCTAAACCTGACAGCACTCTCCTCTGCAAACAAAAGGAACACCAAATACTTCACCAGAAGCCACTTGAGAACACAAACCAACACAGCATCCAGGAGCTCGGTCGTTTCTGACCTAAAGCAACTTCTATCTAGGAGTCATTAATGGGTTGTGAAATCAACTCAGGAGCCAAAGTCAGCTTTCTTTAAAAAAGTTGTGAGAGCAAACAAACAAAAAAAAAAGATACAACAAACAAATAGACGTTATCAGAATGTATCACAGAGATTAAGTTCAAAAAGTAAGTTCTGTTTTAATAAACCTTTTCAATTATATTTATATGTACTCCAGGTCATTATGCCAATACTTCTTTTTCTGTGACAGTTTTAGAAATAAAAAAAACCCAACCTGGTAACTTAACGGAACATTTTAAATGCCAGGAAGAAAAGTGTTTGGAAAAAAAAAAGTGTAGTTTCTCATTTCAAAACTCTTTTTTAATTAGCAAACATTTTGAGTTCCATTAAAACACATAGCTAGTTTCTAAATTTTTTTTCCCTATGGCAGTCTTGGGTTTCTATAATGGATCTTGTCTCAAAAAGTAGATGAAACGTAAGAATGACTCCTGGTATATGTCAACTTTGACATGACAAATTATGTCTTAAGAAAAAAATCCTAAATTCACATTCTCAGTGAAAAGTGAAAGTGAAAGTTGCTCGGTCTGTGTCTGACTCTTTGGCAACCCCATGAACTACACAGTCCATGGAATTCTCCAGGCCAGAATACTGGAGTGAGTAGCCTTTCCTTTCTCCAGGGGATCCTCCCAACCCAGCAATCGAACCCAGGTCTCCAGCATTGCAGGCAGATTAATTACCAGCTGAGCCACAAAGGAAGCCCAAGAATACGGGAGTGGGTAGCCTATGGCATCTCCAGAGGATCTTCCTGACCCAGGAATCAAACCAGGGTCTCCTGCATTGCAGGTGATTCTTTACCAACTGAGCTTTGAGGGAAACCATTTTCAGAGTCAAAACCAAAGCTGTTTTCCTAGGTCGACTGCACAAATCACACGTTTAGTATTCATTGATCAAAATCAATTAAACAATGAATTAGGCATAGCAAAAACAACACAGAAACCTAATTTAAAATAGCACAGAGCAGTTTGCAATGCACGAGTTAATTTTCTTTTGGGATCTTAGTTCCCCAACCGGGGGCTGAACCTATGCCCCCTGCAGTGGAAGTGTGGACCCAGGGAAGGCTGCATGAGCTAATTTTCACTTTGTTTTCCTGATAACAACTTCCTGGCTATGGAGGGTACGTAAAAATAGCTTTAGAATTTGTATTTCTATCCCTGTACTTGAGAATCAAATCTCCCACCCATACAGGTCTGGGTCATTAACCAATGGGCCCCTGGTTTCTTTAATGAACACCACCGACTGTCCCCACCCCCTGCACTCACCCACACACGTAGACGTAACCGCTCTCCCGGAGGAGGACCCCCGCCACCTGCTTGCTGTGACGCTGGAGGCTGCCTTGCACATACTTGGCTGGGCCTTCCTCCTCCCCCACAGCAGCATCTCTTGAGAAGGAGACTTCCAAGTGAGTGAGCACTCCACACTTAAGGAAGTGTCTGAGTTCCTCTCTGAAACACAATACGTCACGAGTCACTGGAAGATTTGTAATTTCAAGTTGGAGAAGCCTGAGTGACACCTGAAGAGCATGGCAGGGCCTTACAACACGAGGGCTGTCGGTACCTGAACAAATAATCCCTCTCCTTATGTCTGCAACCAAAGAACAGCCACGTGGCTCCAAAGTGGCCCCCTGGGTGTCGTTCCTGGAGCTTCTCTCTAAAGGGAAAAGAAAGCTGAGGTCTGGCAGAAAGAACAGGTGACAGCAATCTCTCTCTTTCCTTGCCTCTCCAGGTAGGTCTATAAGACCCCCCTCTGCAGTCACTCAAAGTCCATTCACTGAATTCACACTTCATTGTCCACAGGGTAAGCCACCCACTCCAGCGGACACGAGAGAAAGTAAGTCTACTGCTGGGCTGAGACATCTGTGACCTTTATATGACTTCTCCAGAGCAGGGTAATTCAAATGACTGCACTATGAAACCTTGACTAATTTCTACACTAAATACTAGCAACCATCTTATGACTAAAAACTCTCAATTAGTGTACTAGAGAAGTGGCACAGGGCTTTAAAAGGAAGAACAGTCTGCTGTGCAATTTTCAGACATGATTGAATGTCCCACTTTTTTGTTTTCTTAACAACAAAAAAGAAAACTATACAAAGATTTTGTCTGAAGCATATTACTCCACTACCTGGGGAACATTATGTAAGAATTGCTATTTAACACAGGGAGAGAAGCACAATTTTATTTGTATCGAATAATTATGCCCTCATATGAAGATACATGAATTAATATTATTCTACTGAAAATTACTGGTGTTAGGGGTTTGACTTTGAAATGCTGAGTGTAATTGGGTCTTTGTGACGACCCAGTTAATGAATAGAAAGGTTGAGGGCAGGAGAAGGGGGCAACAGAAGATGAGATGGTTGGGTGGCATCACTGACACAATGGACATGAGTTTGAGCAAACTCCAGGACAGGGAAGCCTCGCGTGCTGCAGCCCATGGGGTTATGAAGAATCGGACACGGCTGAGCCACTGAACAGCAACAACAAAGGAGCAGATGGGGCAGCTGCACGTCAGCACAGCATAAAGATGCGCCTGAAATCTGTCCCCAGCACACACACTACAATCTATAGTCCAGGGCTGGGCGGCGGGGGGAGTAAACACCACAGTAAAAACGGAAGTTCCAGCACAAAGCAAAACCTCTAGACGATCTATTCACTTTTCCCACAGTGACAAGCTATGCTATGCCATCACACATTTCATAATAATTTTTTAAAATAAAAACTTTACAACTGAAGTCCAATACCCTAAAAATCCCAGAAGAAACAAACAAACAAACAAAAAAAACGCTCTATTATACTCCCAGCCAGGTCCACGAGGGATAGATACCTGTGTTGCAGGAAGCCAATGAAGGGGGCCACGCCCGCTCCTGGACCCACCATTATGATGGGGACTGAAGGGTCATTTGGTAAGTGGAAAGAGTTTGTTGTTCGAGGAGAAATGGATATCTGAAACATTAAGGCAATGCTCCTAAGTTTGAAAATAAAAAAGAACCTGAACAAAAGCATATAACCAAGGTGCTGTCTGCCAAGGAAATCAGAAAGTGAAACTTCCCCTTAATTTCATCATTTCCCCTTCCCCTTAATTTCATCAATTCCCCTTCCCCTTAGAAGCATCACAAAATCAAGTAGCAGCATTAAATCTTACTGAAACCACAAGCACATCTGTCAATGCAGAGAAATAAACAAGTCTGTCTTGTAAATTTTTTTCTTTCTAAATCAAAAGTGTTTTTAAAACGACAGGGCTATTTCCGAGGTAGAACACTGAATAAATAAATAAATAATGAGTTATTTTTCTAGGCCCAAAGTAGTGGGCAACCCATCGTATGCATCATGCAGAAATGCACACACAGAATGAAGACATGGTCCTTCACATCAGGACATAAAGGGGCAATGCAGACGAACGCCAAGATGGGGTGAGGGTTTAAGTGGAAACTAGGCAAGCGAGAGAAAAACGAAGGGGTTGCCCCTAAGGATGCCAGAGCACCACATGGCCTCTGCTCCTGTGCGTCCAGGGTTTGTTGCAAAGCTAGACTAATAAATGAGATACAGATAAAAACCTTTTTGCTACAATTTCAAAAGGGTTTTCTTCTAAACCATGTGCCAGGGACACGTACAAGGAATCAGCTTGTTAACAAACTTGACTCTCCGTTTCACGCTGCCATATGCTTCAGTTACACTGAGTGGTACTGACACAAGAATGGCAGGAATCGTCCCTACACTGCATACAGATATGATTGTATATATTTCAGTCTTTAATTCAAGGGAAGCTGTCCGAAGTTCATCCACAGGATGGATACAGTACTTTTTAAATGGAGAACTGGCAGAGTTGCGTCAAATGACTATTCTAATTTTGGAGTGAAGCTGTGATGGATATTACATTAGCCTTATTCAATTGATTCATCCACCTAACAATTTTACTGAAGGTACTCAATATGACAAGCACTTAGGATGGAGAAATGAGCAAACCAAATCTATGTCGATGAGACGCATATTCTACTGTGTGAAAAAGACAACAGACAGACATTCATATACAGAAAGACAGATAATGAGTAAGTCCTATGAAGCAGAATAAAACTGCTGAAGAGACCACACTCCCATGTTCCAGGGACGGTGAGGAGATGGGAGAGTACTAGTGGGCTCCTGCTGTTCATGGGACGCTCACCCTGTCTGGGCTCAGGGCGCCAGCTCTGCACCACGACCTCCTTCACCTGCATCCAAAGCCAAGAAGCATCCCTGACCTGAGTCATCCCATCCGAGGTCAGAGGGGAAGATGAGAGAGGCAAGCCCAGCACTCCCATCAGGCATGGAGCTCCTGCTGAGACCTGGCACAAGCCTGGCCGCTTGCCTTTCCCTACGAGGCTGGTCATGTGGCCCGGCCAGCCAGGAGCGGGAGGGGACATCTACTCCCTGGGGGTGGGGCATCTGTGAACCACAGGACCACCTACCAGTTAGGGGATGGTGCGTGGTGGATGGATCGTGGATAAAACACAGTATTACATGGCAAGATGAAACTTAAGTAGTTATAAATTACATCCTTTCTATCTGTGCCTCCAGGGCCTCAAAACTGGGTACTCAATAAAAATCTGTTAAAATGGGGAAGGAAGAAGAGGAGAAAAGGTAGGAGGAAAGAAAGAAAGGCTATGTGAGAGGCACCCACATTTGGCGTTTGTAACACAGGTGTTTCAATATGCTATTTTTAACTTTTTGGAGATCTGCTATTTTTACGAGACCATGAAGTGACACGATACTATAGTATTTCTTTCCAAAAGAGAAGTTTCTTGGTTCTCAAAATTTTGTGGATGTAAGGAAACACACATGGTAAAACACCTGTTCCAGGCAGCAGACTGGGAAAATGCCAAGTTCAAGGGCAATTTTAAGCCCCAGTCTTCTCTTAAGCTCTCTCAAGTATATATCAGAAGTCTTAATTCTGCTAAGGGCTGTCAAGTTTTTAACTTCAGTAACTTAGAGCAACCAAACCAGGAGTAAGACATTACAAATGTCTTATTTTTTAAAACCACGGAAAAAAATTCATGATAAAGAGTCAACTTTTTATTTCAACCATTCTTATGGGTGAGAAGGGAGAATGTAATTGTTCCCTTTGCATACGGTCTCAAATGAGATTTTGACAAGTGTGAATCAAAATATAAAACACAAAAGGCCTTCTGTTTACGAACATGATGAGCAAGGAGTGAAGACTGTACTGTATACAATTCATACTTTACGCATCGAGGAAACTCATGGACCATTTAATACTGAGTGAAAATTATGTTCTAACTTTCCAAAAGACTAAAACTCAAGTGTGGCATAGTTTCCTTTGAATGGTTTATTGGTAACTTACGAATGATGCAGGGGACATTTTTCCAACTAAGCAATGAACGCTTTCAGTGTCCCCAAAACTGCACTCTCCTCATACCTTGGGAGCCAGGGCTTTCTTGCCATCTGCATGGTTTGCACACGTGTACGGCTGAAGAATTGATTCCACCAAGGTGGCCAGCCAGCCTGTGCACACTCCTCTCCGAAGAACCACCTCCGTGGTGTTAGACAAAAACTCCACAATGTTAAAAATGAAATGAAGCTTCCCTGGGTGAAACAGACTTGAGCTGCAAAGACAGAGAGGCGAGTTTTTAAACTTCGCATCAGGAATAACACATACGGGCCAGACCAGGCCATTTTTACTGCACTGAGGGGTATTTCTGAGCAGACACGAGTCACCTTCTCACTCTTCAGAGAACAGCTTTACTGTTTACTGCAAAGTCAGCCCTGCCCCGGCGTCCTGATACCACTCAGGACGGTTTCTGGTTACCTGTGTGCCCCCAAGTCTAGGTGAGATTTACACAGAACCCCTCCCTCTCCCCTTCCTCCTCCACCCCCAGCAAGGCGGCCAGGCACACCAATAAGGCCGCAGGGGGTGGCCTTGGAGACTCACTAAGTGGGGACACGGTTCTGGACCGCAAGAACCATGGAAGATGCCATGCCCTAGGAACTCTGGGAGGACAGGAGGCCAAGCCCGGTTTCTTCACTCCTTATCACGTCTGCTACCGTCTTCCACAAATCTGCTAAGTTTTCAGTAAATAGATCTGTAGCTAGCAAGGATTTGAAGGTCGGAGTTTCATTGTATTTTAGGAGAAAGACACTATGTATTATGTTAATAAGCATCAGTACCTTGCACACGAGTACAGTCTGGGTTGGAGCTTAGGAAGATGTTCTAGAAAAAAGCACAAACAGGCAACTATTAATTCACTCCTACTGAAAATAAAGTATATGTATACATGTAAATTACATGTTAAGGTCTGACTTCTAAGTGTTCTCTTATTCAGAATATTCAAAACTGTTGTTTCAGTTTTCATCATACTTTTAAGTAACTATACATTCACTGTGAGTAAGCAGACCATTACTAGATGCCACATCCAAATCTTAAAGACCAAACAGAATCTGTTTCCTTAATGTGAAGTCAGTATTTCTACCTAAAGGCTGTTTGGTTTTTTAAAACCAGCAAACAGGAGTAAGAGTAAGGTCCATAAATGGCCCTCAGAGTCAAGGAACCAATTATATTGTTTTCTGGGGTGTCTACAGAGTTTTCAGACTTGAAATAAAACCGTGACTCAAAGATGATTAGACTATGGAAAATACTTAGGCTGAAAATATTTTTCCTTCTTATATTTATAGGGTTATAACAAAAAACTGGAGTGTAACGGTGGACATTCTTAAATCAAGTTACCCAGAAATCCAGTGATTTCAAGACACATAGGTATTCTTTCAAAAGGAGATTCAAGAGTCAATATTTGAATTGTCCACTAATAAAACTCTGGCAATTTTTGTGTTCAGTATGTTATCATTTTGACAGTTATTTAACAAAAATTTGGAAAGCCCTTTCTGAAATGTCTTACAGTTGCAATGTCAGAATAAGATTTAAAAGAGGGCTTAAGACTAACCCCTAGGTGTATTAAGTTTTCTCACAGAAATTAGGAAATAATTGAAGTTTCTATAAGTCTCAATTATAGAAACTTCTAAAGTCTGTAAGTCCTGATATGAACAGCCAACTCATTAGAAAAGACCCTGATGTTGGGAAAGCTTGAAGGCAGGAGGAGAAGGGGATGACAGAGGATGAGACAGTTGGATGGCATCAGCATCTCAATGGACATGAGTCTGGTAAGACGGGAGGTGGGGATGGACAGGGAGGCCTGGCGTGCTGCAGTCTATGGGATCGCAAAGAGGTGGACACGACTGAGGGACTGAACTGAACTATTAGCTCAAAAGAAAGAAGCTGGGAGTGTTCATTTGAACAGGAAAATGGGGAAAGCAGCCTCACCACTTGGAGGAGGAGGACAGAGAACACTAAGAAGTAAAAACGGAAGGCAAGCCTGACCTGCCAAGGAGCCTGACCTGTCGAGCAGTGCCCTTCACCGTACTCGGCATCAGAAGGGGCCTTGCTGGCCTAACAGCACAAAGTGCAGTATGTGTTTTCCTGTCACTATTTGTCACTCCAGGGAAACAGACAGGAGATGACAAAAGTGCAAGCATAGAAAGTATTAGATAACAAAGGTTTTAAAATCCTATAAACGCTTATGGTCACCATCCCTGGTAAACGTCTCCAAATCTGGACACCAGGTCCTTAAAAACTCTCGTCTGCTGGAGTACAAGGACCAGAAGACATGATCGGGGCAAAAACCAGGGTGGCCTTCCATGTGGATGCCTGTCTCCCCAAGTCCACACACGGAGGCACTGAGTAAGGCCACTGTTTATGCTGGGCCACCACGAGGAGACCCTTGGGCTCTTGAAGAGCCAGAATCTGGACCTGCCCAGGTGGGACACTTCTGAATCCTGCCCATAGAGAGCACACTTCATCACACTCCGTCAATTATCACTACCCTTGAAAAAGGTCCTTTTCTTGGAAAGTTCATTTTTAGATAGAATTTGGCTAAGTACTTTCTGACAAACAGATTCTAGGCTGAAGGCTGAGCGAAAAAAGAGAATTATAACTGATTCTATTAATGGAGAAAAAGACGCTGCTGCTGGGAAAGATTGAGGGCAGGAGAAGGGGACGACGGAGGGTGAGATGGCTGGATGGCATCACTGACTCGATGGACATGATTCTAAGCAAACTCTGGGAGACAGTGAAGGACAGGGAAGCCTGGCGTGCTGCAGTCCATGGGGCTGCAAAGTCAGACAGCTCTTAGCGACTGAATGACAACAATAATACTGAGAGATCAAATGACAGGGACAATGGCAGGAAAGAAAAGTGAAAAAGCAAAAAAATGAAACGCAGGAAGGCAGTTCAGCTGGGTAAGGCCGCAGGAAGCCCAGCTGTGGCACACTTGCTTACTGACCAGTATGGAGACGTGCCCCCACAGGCCTGCAGGAACTCGAGGTGCCCTTAGCACAGAGGGGCTGCCCGGGGAGGGGGGCCGTGACGGCGGCCACTCACCGAGCAGGACACCGAGCGGAGGCTGGCAGGACGGGAAGGCCCGCAGCAGGTCCGACAGGCAGGCGCCGGCATCCCTGACGAAGCGGGAGTAGTCGGCTGCCCCCTGCCTGCTGCACAGCTCCTGCAGCCGCCGCCTCTCCGTGCTGTCGCCAGTGTGGTCCGCGAGGGCGCGCAGGAATGCCTGTGGCCAGGAAACCAATAAGTTACCACGCGCTCTGTGGACTCAGGGTCAGAACATGGAGTTGGTGTCCACCTGGGATGTGCCCAACTACAAAGAAAAAGGGAGTGCGGCCACCGGGAGTGTGGCCGGGGAAAGGGCATTTCGTTTCATATTTGCTCTGATGGCAGCCCAAGTGGGAAGACCCACTTTTATTTTTTGGTCCCCTTCCTTGTATCTTAAACTGACCTAATCAGTCATAAGTATGGTCTCAAGTTACATGACAGGTATATGTGAGTAAGCAGGAAGTCAAGTCTCCCAGACAAACTTTTTTTTTTTTTTAAATATTTATTTATGTAGCATCTAGTTCCCCAGCATGTGGCATTTAGTTCCCTGACCAGGGATCAAACCCAGGGCCCCTGCACTGGGAGCTCAGAGTCTTAGCCACCAGACTACCAAGGAAGTCAGTCCCTCATTAACCAAGCGTTTTTATCTCAGGACACAGTACCTGTTCCTGTCTTAGCTGATGACTACAACCTGGATTTCGACATTTATTTGACCACCATTTAGGGCTTTTTCTGACAGGCACTGGGTACAAGAGGACACCTAACTTGCCCAAAAGGCTTCACAGGAGAGCGGGAGCAACAACGCCACCTGCGACAGGTGTGGGCGCCACGACAT
>SJYF01000373.1:5703025-5713155 GCA_006410515.1 Procapra przewalskii | reverse complement strand
TCCAGGGCCCCTGCACCCGCAGGCCCAGACGCCCTTGACGGGGACGGAGAGAGCACATCCCCGTGGGGCCACAGCTCTCCACTGACCAGCCAAGAATTCCCGCCCAGCCTACCCAGAGCCCACCAGCTACAGGAGTGCAGGAGCTTGCCAAGAACACGTCCAGTCAAACTTTCTCAAGTCAATACATCCTCCTAAATTACAGGCTAAAACAGTAGCATATTTCTCACTTTACACTTAACAGAAAATTCACAGTACTAATAAAGGAATTACTGTATTATGTAGAGAACAAGTTGACAAACATGAGTAAAACTTAAATTCTAAATAAATTCAAGGAATTTATTTTTAAAAGAAAATTCAGACCGGTGTATACAGATGCAAACAGAAGATTGACCTAAATGGGTTTTTAATAGTAAAAAACTGGAAACAATGGACTGTCCTTAATCAAATCAATAATTATAGCATCTTTTAATAAGATCTCCAGTATGTTTCCATGTTGGGATATGCAAACTCATGATTTCTTTTTAATAAAAAAGGCATGTTACAGAACAGCATATATACTAGCAACACAAATCCAAATGTTAACTGCAGTGTGACAGCGGCTCGGTCGTGCCTGACTCTACAACCCCATGGACCACAGTCCACCAGGCTCCTCTGTCCTTGGGACTCTCCAGGCAAGAACTGGAGCGGGTTGCCACTTCCTTCTCCAGGGGATCTTCCCAACCCAGGACTGAACCCAGGTCTCCTGCTTTGCAGGCAGATTCTCTACTCTCTGAGCCACCAAGGGAAGCCCTGTTAACTGCAGGGGTCTAATTAAAAAGCACTTTTGCTTTCTGAATTACTTTTGTGTCCAAACTTTTTACAAGTGTACTGCTTTTGCAGTAAGCAAAAATACATTTTTAAATATATAGATTGTGAAGTTTTCAGAAATGGTAGAGTTGAACAAAAATTGTGAAATTATGCAGGAAATTTTCATCACGGTGCATCGTAAATTTACTCAAATTATACCTAGGACTAAGTCTCTCTATTGAATTAACTTCCCAAAGACGACAAATGCAGTCAACACCTTAATAAAACAGAGAATGAGCACTACAGTGTGGACAGTGTAGCGTAATCACGCTTTTGTTCATCGGCAATACAAGTTCGGTGAAATGCGAAGTGCGCCCACTAACAGCCACTAACAGGGCCCGAAAAGCAGTGGCAACGGCGGCGCAGCACTGACACCCGGCGGACCTTCACCTCCAAAACTGACTCAACGGCAATGCAACCCGTCGCCTTTCCCTCAAGAATCCTGACACAATAAATTAACCGCCGACTTTCACACAAAAAGGGGTCTTCCTAACCTTACATGAGTGGCAGGTGAGGGAAAGCCCCACTCCCCAAGCCTCCTGTCAACCAGAGAAAACGTGTCCATGCACAGCTGGGAAACCCACGTCATCGAGGGCCACTTTCATCACTGGTTACTGCGCAACATCAAGTTAAAGTCTAGTAAAACAAGATTAAGGAAAAGCCCTACTAGAAATTCTCGTTTCAAAAGAAAAGGTAACATTTCAATACAAGAGCAATTTAAAAATACTTGTCCATGACGTCACAGAGACACAGCATGGCTTGGGAACTATTCTGAACACAGGCTATGAAGACCACATTTTCTAAGCCTTCAAATGATTTAATAAGCTATATAGAGAGACAAGCATATTTTTAAGTAGGTACCAAAAGAACTTAAAAAAAAACAATACCTTCTTGGGAATAGCTCGTATTTCGAGGCACCAGGTGAGAAGGAACTGGAGAGAACACCTCTCAGGTATGTGCTGGAGCAAGGCTGCGCCTGTACAGGGAGACAGGGACGAGTTCACGACACAGAAAATAGAGATGTTTCCAACCCCTAGAAACACTAACAGCTGTAATCTTTTACATTATAGTGCTATCAAAGTACAATATGACTTTGGTCAACGTTTATTCAGTCAAAAGATTTCCTCAGCAAAAATGTGAAAGAAAAATCCACTTTACAAAAACAATTTTATTAACTCAACAGTATTACTGTATCAGCCATATCTATGAAATCTAGGTTTACCAAACAAAAGGAAGGGAAATTATCTAAAACCAAGGAACAAAAAGCCCAGGGATCGAACTTGGGTCTCCTGCACTGCAGGTGGATTCTTTACCAACCGAGCTCTCAGGGAAGCCCCTCCAAGGATGGCAGTGGCCCCATAATGCTGCCTGTCTTCCTCAGAAAGAACTTAGAGCTGCCTGAGCTCGAGTTCCAGACTGTAAGCAAACCACTGAAAAATGATTTCCTTTAATCATGGAAAAAGCAACTATTTTCATGTATTAAATAAGCAACAACAAATAGGCCATGAGACACAAACATAAAACAACTACTTCTTTTTCTGGCCACATCGTGTAGCTTGTGGGATGTTCTCCCACCAGGAATTAAACCCGGGCCCCAGACCTGAAAGCCTGGAGTCCTGACCACCAGGGAACTCCCAACACAAAGCAGTTTTTAAGCAGATCCATATAGCATAGCTTCTCTGCATGGCAACTCTAGTGTGCTGAGAGAGAGAGCAGCGCTGCCTGAACAGCAGCCACCTAACACATTGGCTCAGCGAACCAGCCGCCGCTGAGCCCACAGCTACCCCACCCTCGTGCTTCCCAGTGTGCTGTGAGCTTGCTGATGTCTAGAGTTCCGGAAAAGCTGATTCTTCAACTTCATTTTTAATGACTGTAAGCATCCGATAAGCATAAACTCTATCACCACCTCATTCAGGGTAACCGACTCGCCCAGGGCACCTGCGGTGGACGCTAAGGACTCCCACCCAAGACCAGCGAGCACCTGTGTCCCGCCCTCAGGCACCCACGCAGACTCGCGTGTCAGCCCCGCGCCCACAGGACATCGGGAGCAGCAAGACACAGGACTGCACCTCTCCTCCTGGCGGCTGCCTTCATCGTCACGGCAACACGGTGCTCTCTCCTGTCTGCGAGCTGCAGTCTCTGCAGCAGGAACTGCACTTCAGAGTCGCTGTTGGGACAGATCACGTTGAAGGCATCTCCAGGCTGGTAGGAAAAATCTGTTTTCTAGAGAAGAACCGACACGAAATGAAAAAATGCCACATGAGTTAAGAGTTTTAGCTGTGGGGCAACCAGCACAGTTTTTCTTAGCAATTAGAATTATTTTGTTTCTAACAAGTAAGACCAATTAACTAAACAAGCATACTTTTATTAGGAGCTATTTTTTGAAAAGAAATTCTGTAATTACACAATGTTTTGCTTTATATCAAGTATTCACAGACTAGAAATTAAGACCTGCCTCTTCTGGAGATTAAGGTGTCCCAGTAAGCAGTGTTTTTAATAATCCATGTAAAAACCCTCTTTTGAAAACATAACACACACTTTAGGAGGGTTCAGTGGTCTCTCCTTACTCCTTTCCTTCAGGGAGGAATGGGGTGGGGGAGACTGCTTTTCTCCCTTTAGTGACGTGCAACATTAAAGCACCCGGCTCGGTCCTGGCTGTGCACAAACCCGGGCTCCACATGGAGCCCCCTCCCACAGCAGGTGTACACACTCTGCAGAGTGGGGTGGGGGTGTGAAGGGCTCTGCAAACGGGTCTCTGACCACACATGCTCATACCCCTAGCCTGTGAGGGACACAGACTGGACCCACCAGTATGCCAAACCTCACCTCTTTATGACAAAAGTGTATAACAGAAGTGAAATGCTTTTGCATATACAGGATATTTAACAGTGGGGATAAAAATGTTCAAAAGAAAATGGAATTACTCAACAGTATGAGAGTCCCTTGGATTGCAAGATCAAACCAGTCAATCTGAAAGGAACTCAACCCTGAATATTAACTTGCAAAGACTGATGCTAAAGCTCCGATACTTTGGCCACCTGATACGAAAAGCCGACTCATTGGAAAAGACCTGGATGCTAAGAAAGATCAAAGGCAAAAGGAGAAGGAGGCAGTAGAGGATGAAATTGCTGAAGAGCATCACCAGCAGACTCAATGGACATGGTTTCATCAAACTCCAGGAGACAGTGAAGGACAGGGAAGCCTGGCACGCTGCAGTCCATGGGGTCACAAAGAGTAGGACACGGCTCAGCAACTGAACAGAACAATAGTATGTAAGCAAAACCATCTAGTTTTGATGCCTGCCGTATTTCTTTTTTTCTATTAGAAATTCAACTAAACCTCCACCAACAGCCCTGACATACTCTCTTCTGAAAGTCCAGCCCACTGAGCTCCACGGGACCCTCATCCAGAGCTGAGCTGCACGACTGTGAGCAGGTCCAGTCACAGCTTCCCACCTGAGGCCAGCGGCTGGGGCGGGGGCTAAGGGAGGCTTATGGATGGGGGTCTGAGAGCCAGCACAGATACCCCCCTAAAACTGTGGGCAAAATGCTTATATATAATCATTATTCTGGAGAGGGGGTCCATGATTTCTCCCAGATTCTCAAAGGAACAAGGACTGCCACTCTGAGAAGTGACCGTCACAGGACTGGCTAGCCTGGGCTTGATTTCCCTGGCCGCTGACCTCAGCTTCCTTGCCTGGGGCTCCTATATGCCAGTGCTGTGCTGATTCCATTATTCTTTTGTGGCTTAATGAGTAAGGCAGCAAAACTATTCTCTCCAAGTGGAATCACCTCCAGACACTCCTCATTTCAGCCCCTCCTTAAAGTGTAAAGAAAACAGGGATGAGACGGAGAGACAAAATGACAGGTGAGGAATAAACATGACGGGCCAGGTGGCTGGCCGCTGTCCAGACCCCTCCTCCTCCAGCGCGTCTGGGTGAGGACACACCACAGGCGAGCCTCTGCACCGACTGGCAGCATCCCTGTGCTCAGAAACACATTCTGGAACTTACCGAGATGTCCAACTCTATCAGAAGAGTGGTTTTTATGGCATCATTTGTAGTCAGCTGAACTGCCTTTGAAACTGGAACGTGAAACACTGGATCCGCCAAACTCACAGATGCGTGGCTTTCCTCCTTGAGAAAGAAATGTGATAAAGTGCTATGAAATGCGATTTTCAACTATACTTACCACTGCTTCACTTAGCAGCAAAGTCAGAGCTACAGGATCTTTCAACATTCCCTGATGAGATTTCAGAATTCTTTTCTAAGGTAAATGGCTACAAACAGGCCTCTCGGTCTTTCAGAAGAGAAGCTCATCTATATTTTAAACTCCTTGTCTGCTAGACTTTAAAATTTCTGAGATTTTATGGGAAACATCAGATACTAGCACTTTCCACAGAAAAGTCTAACAGTCTTCCTAATGAACTATGCAAAAAGAGTGTGTGTGCCCATTTCAGAAGGAGATTCTAAAGGAGTAACAGATGTTTATGGTCGGAAGCTGTCTGCACAGATGGTGACACCGCCCTCAGAGCGGCGGGCGGTGCTGTTCTGCAGAGCTTTCTGGACGGCGGGGATGCTCCATAACCTCACTGGCCGGTACCTGACCACTGAGCACTGATCCCTGGAAACATGGCTGGTGTGACTCAAGAATTGAATTCTTAATTTGGTTTTCATTAATTAATAGTAGCCGCAAAGAGATAGAATTAGACAATACAGGCCTTGGGAAACTAGAAAGAAACCCAAATCTTGGTCCTGCCTCACCAGATTCATAACTTGATGCTTCTAAGTTCTAATAAAAATAGAAACTTCCATCTCGGCAAGTGCTGGTCAGTTAGCTGTGGATGCGTGGCTGCATGGGAAGGCTGTGGAAGCCCAGGGCTGAGGGTCTGAGAGTTGCAGTGACGCGGACGGGGGCACAGCCTTCGGCAAGGCTGCCAACGGCGCTCACAGTGGGGCCCCAGACCCTCGCCGTCACCTCTGAGGATCCTCTGAGCACTCAAGGTCTCACCTCTGTCTAGGGGCCACCCATAGCCAACGCCATCAACGACTGTAAAGGCCCAGCCCCTGTGCACAACCCAAGACAACCCTGAAGGGCTGCCCTGGCTTCAGAGAGCCCTGCAGCTCAGCTTCTCCTGTGCCCCATCTGGCTCTTCCCCATGACATCACGAGGTGAGGAGGAGGCCCCAACGACCATCTCACAGTGATTCTTGGGAACCCCGCCTGGGACAGCCAGGGCCCGAGTGGCCCGAGAAAGCCGCTGAAACGCGCGAGTGGCACTGGAGGGCTGCTCGGCCGGCAGCGAGAGCACACATGGGGACACGCGCTCAGGAACGAGGAGGGCGCAGGCACGATCGGCCGCTGGGACTGGAGGTCTACGGCTAAGCTTCACTGACACTTTTGGAAAAATGCAAAGAGCCAAGAATATGAGGCAACAACTAAAATCTACCAGTGAAAGCCAGAGGCCACTCTCAGTAGCTTAACCATGAGCACCGCCTGCTGCAGCCTGAGGGCAGAGAAAGCCAGGGAAGACTCGGCAGGGAAGAATGGGAGAGGGACACCTGGGTGAGCGTCTTCAGTCCCGAGATGAGCCCTGGCGCCCGCGGAAGGGGCTGCTCCTTCCGTAAGGGCAAGAGCTCCCGTTTCGCGTTAAGACAATGCAGGGACTCCACCCCGCACCCTATCCCTCCTCCTGGCTGCTGGACCAATAACTACAGTTAAGAAGCAACAGGCCTGGCTGCCTGTGCGCTGGGCAAGCTCCAAAGAAAGGGCAGGACAGCACCATGCATCAGCAGAACACGTGTGCCCCAGACAGGAGGCTGAGGTCTCGGGCCAGGCGGGGCGGGACACAGGTCTGGACGAAGGGCTTTCTAACTGGGACGTTCTCCCAGGACTCAGGCTTTCCTCACCCTGGCAGAGCCCCAGGTGATGTAAACACACGGACAGCAGGGCAACTAGAGCAAAGGAAAAGCGAAGTGGGGCAGAGATGCCAAGACGTTTGAAGACGGGATTGAAAAGCTCAGAGAAGAGGGCCGACCAGAGAGGACAAAGCCACGCAAGGCCACACCTACCAGCTGACAGGTGCTCCCTGGAGCACCCAGAGACCACCTCACTGCCAAGGCCAACAGGACTGCGATGGTCGGGGGGCAGCAGCAGCGAGCTCGCCGCTGACCAGCGCTCACAAAGCGCCAAACCCACCAGCCGACAGGTGCTCCCTGGAGCACCCGGAGACGACCTCACTGCCAAGGCCAACAGTCGGGGCAGCAGCAGCAAGCTCGCCTGCTGACCAGCGCTCACAAAGCGGGCGCCCCCACACCCGGAACCAAGAACTGAGGGAGGTGGGAGCACTTGGCCAGGAACGCCGGGGAGGGGTGTGCACGAGGATGAGAGTGAGGAGAAAAGCTGGGGGGTGGCCGAGGGCCCAACTCCCAGCAATAATGAGAATGATGGCACATGGCTTCCAGAGGCTCAAAATGAATGGGCAGCAGGCAAGGCACTGGACCACTCCTCACGAGGAAAAGAAACCAAGACACTATGAGCGGGAAGCTGTCCAGTGAAAGCTCGAGAGCCCCGTCCAGCTGCTAGACCTGGGCCAGCTGTCAGACCTGGAGCCTGCCCCACGACGGCAGGAGCAGGCAGGCCCCAGGAGGAGCGACTCCCGAGGCACAGAGACCCCACTCGCTGATGCCGCCCCCAGGGGTGAACAAGCACTGGACTCAGGGACGGCGGAGAGGGGCCAGGTGCGGCTGGAGGCCCACACAGCCCTGAGGCCTGCAGCCGGGGGTGACTGGAGTCCAGGGGTAAACGAGCACTGGACTCAGGGACGGTGGGGAGAGGGCAGGTGCACCTGGGGGCCCACACAGCCCTGAGGTCTGTGGCCGGGGGTGACCGGAGTCCTGGCTCAAGTCTGGCTCAAAGGGCCCAGCCAGTGGCTCTCCTGGCGGTTAGCAGTGCAATCCTGGCCTGTGGGCTATGAGCCATAACAGTGGGGAGGGTCAAGAAGAAGCCTCTGAGCCTGACCCCTCTCTCTCTCCGTCAAGATAAAAGATGAAAATTAGACTATACTGGGGAGAGTGACAGGTATCAAAACAATCCTTAAAAAGCTGAAGGACACGGGAGGGTGTCTATCATGGCTCCATGGAATTCACCAATCGGGCCCCTGGAGAAACCAGGCAGGTCCTGGGGGGATGACCCTGAGCCAGCAGCAACCCAAACAAGCAGCGGCCCCAGCCGCGCCCGGGGGGTATGGTTCTCTGATAGAGCAGTTAATGCAGCCTCTGGTGTGGGGCTCATCCAGAGGATGTGGCCAATGTGCTCTCTTCCATCTCCACCCACGTGACACGGGTGGCCTCCAGGGCTGGGAGCCAGGGGCAGGGAAGGGCTCTGGGCAGGGCCCCGAGAAGCGCCCACTGAGGCCGTGCGGCGTGGAGCCCACGGTCCAGGCAGCCCCACGGCGGTGGGGGCACCAGGGACGGAGAGACGGCGCTGGGTGGAGTGGGACCGGCTGTGGGCTCCGTGGGCTGCACTGAAGCTCCGGCTTCCCAGGGGGCGCTAGCGGTCAAGAACCCACCTGCCAGTGCAGGAGATGAAAGACGTGGTTTCTATCCCTGGGTCGGGAAGATCCCCAGAAGGAGGGCATAGCAATCCATCTAGTATTCCTACCTGGAGGAATAATCCCATGAAGAGGTGAGCCTGGTGGGCTACAGTCCCTGGGGTCACCAAGAGTCGGACAGGATGGAAGTGACTGAGCACGTGTGCACCGAAGCTCAGCTTCTGGCTCTGCCCAACCCGGCGCCATCCTCCCCTCCCCCACCCGCCCTGCTCCCCAAGGGGGTTATCCCAAGACGACGCCCTAAAACAGGAAACTTATTTTCCTCAGTCCCTTATCCTCTAGGTATGTCCTTTAAACAGATTTACACAAGTTTCCGTTAAATATTTGAGATTTTAAAAAATCTTTTGAAGACATTACCAACAACTCAAGTCTATTTAATGACACCTATCTTAACAGAAACTCTCAAGCAGATCCTAAGTGAAGCACCTTGCCAGATCAATCAGAGACCGACACCCCTGCCACACACACTCATCCTTGCAGTGCAAACCAGGGGCCAGCTCGCCACCCTGAGCCCAGCTGCCTGGCACATTTACCACAGCCAGCACTCCTGTCCCCAATCCTGACTAAGACGTACTTGTAATAATCCCTTTTAATAAAAAATGAAACATGAGCGTGAAAACAATAACCCAGGGAAGGTCATATAAAAACCTACCTGTTTGTCTGAATGCATTAGAAAAACACTGTAAAAATATGATGCTGAAAACACTGGTATGTGTATCAAGTGTTCGCAAACAGTTTTCAAATAAACTAGAAAGTTGCACTTAAACTGTTTCTCAAATGTCTTTCTTCATTTAATAAAAGGAAAAGCAGAAACCAGAAACCACAACAGTTGTGTTAAGAGTGTGGTTCACCTGAAAAAGCCCACATAGAATTCCCTCTGGACAGAGAGGGGTCAGCCATGCATCACAAGACCGGCTGCCCTGGAAGTTTATTCCAAGCACGCTGGAAGAAATTTCAGAGACCCGTATACTGACAATCGTGGGGTAATATCAGCTATTATTCAACTTGATGCTCAGAAATGTACAGATCACCTCAAGGTCATTTATTTACTGATAGGGAAGATACTCAAGGCATAGAAAAAAAGACTTAGAAATAGGTCTATAAAATATTACCAAGAGAAAGAAAAACCCCTAAAATGGAGTATCCCAAGACAGCAAAGATCCACACTGGAAAAGTGATCTTACTGTACCTGACTCAAATTAGTTGCTGAGATAGTTTTCTGATAGCCCACAACTTGCCCTCACCTGACTGACATCTCAGGCAAGAAGCCAAGACGTTATTTCTCCAAAGGAATGGAGAAACTGAGCTCATACCCATTTACTTCCTCAAAGAGAAGCCAAGTAATAACACAAGCGCATCTTTAACACCTGGAGGTAACGCCTCTTTGGGAGCTACTCAACTCCACCACTGCAGTGCAGAAGCAGCTTTGGATGGGCATGGCTGTGTCCCAATAAAACTTTATTTACACAAGAGCTGGTAGACCACAGTCACCCAACACGCCATAGTTTGTTGGCCTCCACCATAACATAATTTAAAAAATAGCACCAACATCACTGCTTACCTGGCCAAGGGCCTCCTCCAGATGCACCTCTAAATATTCCGGTGGTAAAGAGGGAATATTCAGAGAGGCTTGAGAAAGTGGGGGTACTGAACGGGTAAGCGAGGCCTCAAAGT
>SJYF01000373.1:5666384-5702874 GCA_006410515.1 Procapra przewalskii | reverse complement strand
GAGATGCCATTGTGAGAGTTTCACTCATGTCCTCTCTTCCTCTGTTCAATAGAAAATGCTTCTCGAGGGCAGCCCAGAGTCCATTAATCCATGGCTCAACCACAAGTTCTAAACTGAGTTGTAAAAAAAATAAGAAAAAAGAAACAAACACTTTAAGTTCTTCATTTAAACACACAACAATGGGATAATGGGAGAATCTGTCCACTTGACAGAATGCTGTGCAACTGTCAGAAGCATTCACTATGAGGGCTATTTAGAATACAACAGTAATCAATAAGTAATCAAAAATACTTATGATTTAGCTAAAAAGCAAAACCTTACTATGTTAATTAGCACTGAGCTATAAAAAAGTATGAACAAGCATAAAAGTCAGAGAACAAAAATGTAGATGATTTTAGTAAAAGGTAATAATAGGAGTATGATTCCACTTAACTTCCTAAAATAGTTGATATTATAAGAAAATGTGGTTTTAAACAGGCATGCTAAATTCTGATGAGGCTAAAGGAACATACTCAAAATCCAAGTCTACTCTAATATCATTAATGATAATTATCAAATGCACCACCTTTTTTTGCCTAGTCAATTTGCTGATTTTTGTTTCCTACAGACTAAGATATCACCAAGAAACCACTCCAGATTAATGCTCTTTGACTAATAGCTCAACCCTTCAATCATCCTTTAGTAGAGCTGAATTAACCGTAAGTACATTGTAAAACATGCTCATCTACTGACTACTGGCTGGAGAAGGAAATGGCAACCCACTCCAGTATGCTGCTGCTGCTGCTGCTAAGTCGCCTCAGTCGTGTCCGACTCTGTGCGACCCTATACTTGCCAGGAAAATCCCACGGACGGAGGAGCCTGGCAGACTCCAGTCCTTGGGACTGTAAAAGATCAATAAAGTTCCAATTCATAGAGCTAAGTGACAAGAGGAGACACATTTTAGACCTCTGTCTTACCGAGACTTTGGCTATAATTTCACTGTATTCATTTACTGCTCAGGTGGCACATAGCTCAGAGTTTGGTGACACGGTACATCCATCCCTCAGGAACATTTGGAAGAGCAAGCGTATAAAATTAACGGCTCAATGACAGCTTCATTTAAAACACCATTCTCACAACTCAGAAACACTAATATGGTAATACTCTTAGAAGAAAGCTCATGCCCACTGAGTATGCACTATATGGCGGGCGTTGCTCTAAAATAACAAGTTTTATTCATTCATTTAATGCTTCAAAGAATCTTAAACAACATATACTGTTATTATCCATTTCACAAGGGGGAACACCAAGACACAAAAAGTTTAAGTAATTTGACCCGTGCTTCATCGTCAGTAAGTGGGGAAAACCACGGATCTGAATGCAGGTATTTTAATTCCAGTCTACATTCTTAACCCCTTCAGTGTGGTGGTACAGTAAGCCAAGATGTCTCCTTGAAAATATTCTAATTTTAGAAGAGTACTTAGGTTGCAAATTTTAGAGATACAGGCTGCTGAAATACACATTGAAGAATTTTAATGGTCAGTGCAATAAATCAACAGTGAAGTCAAAAGCCTCTGAAGTAAAATACGAGTTGAGCAATAGGAATAATGGATTTATAAGTGTTTAGCATTTAAACAGCTCACACAGGACAATACACATTTAATGCCAACAAGGTTTTTCATGGGGAAAAGAGCCCAACACAGCGAGATAAAACTGAGAGGCAACAGGCAAGGCCAGGTGGTGGAGCTGCCACCATAAGGGACATATGCCCTGGGGCAAGGGAAAAAAACTCACAGCATCACAGCTGCAGAAAATGACAGACGTATGGACTCACAAAGGTGAGCTGCAGGCAAACACGTGTCTCCAACATGCCCGTGCAAGGTGGTATATGCAGAAAAGCACAGCCTTTGCTGAACTTGTCATGCTGCATAAGCCCAGATCCAGTGGGTGAGCTTTACTTAATACACAGAGCCAGCAGGAAAAAAGATCAAGTGCACGCATGTGCTGCTATGACAGAATAAGGACAATTCGATAAGGTCTTTGAGTTCACACGTTAAGAGGATTTGTAAGGTGGCACGTAGGGTGAAACACTGAACAGTAAAAACAAGAATAAATTAATGAAACAAAAATTATATTCCTGGCTGGCAGGATGGTAAATGACCATGAAGACAGGGAGAGAGAGCACCAAGGAGCCAGGGTGCCGGGAAGGCCTGGGGCCCGCCTTCTCCACCTCTAACACGGGCCGGGTGCCCTCCACGGGGAGGTCTGGAGTCCAGTCACTACCCTGCAGGCACACGCTCTCCAAGTTCCTGAAGGAAACAATGACTTTTGCAAACAGCTTCACACTTCCAAGCCTGAGGTAACTGTACTGGGCTGCCTTCCGAGTGTCTTCCATCAGCAGACACTGAGATGGACGAGGCACTTAAAAAAAAAAAATTTCAGCAAAACAGATAAATCAAGCTCTGGAGGATTTTCCTTGTTTCCCAAAACTAAAATAGGACTTTCAAGGCTGAAAGTTAATGCTAGTTCAAAAGTGAACCCCTTTTGTAAACTGACTTACATCATGTACAAACGTGGTTTACTGGAAATGACAGAGGTACATTGTTCTTACCCTACACAGTCATCCGCGTGGCCAGTGTCGTAGAAACGCTGGGCTCCAAGCTCCTGAAGTCGTTTATCAATTACCTTCCCCCCGTTACAGAAGTACGTGTATTCTGAATCACCCAGACCTAGAGTCCAAATGGGTTATTAGCATGCAGTAAGGTTTAAATTTAACCATATACAGAAGAGAGAAACAAAACATTCAGAAGAACACTATTCAAAGCTCTTCTTGATGGAACAGGAAATAATGTGTAGCTTCTTATTTTCTTATTTTTCCTTGAGGAATGCTAACTATGCAAACAGAAACAAAACAAGTAGTCTGGACCACTGTTAACAGAAACGTATCTCACATTTTTGTTTCCATGAATCTATGTAAAAATATGGTCATCTGCATATAAGGATTAGCGTATTAAATGAGAGGGTAACAGGCAGGAAGGCCAGGGGTCTCCAAAGGGAGGAAACAGGCTGCAAGTGTCAGACACTTTCTCTCTCTCTCTCTCTCTCTCTCTCTCTCTCTCTCTCTCTCTAGTAGCAGGAAAAAACATACTAGTGTTAAATGTCTTCCCCTTCTCTATACAAATTTAAAAAGAGGTTTCTCTTAAAATTCTGTGTTGCCATGAGCTAACCAATGCGTTTTTCTTATGGAAATGTTTGTCTTAAGCTATGTTAATGAACTATGTATTTACCTTAGACTCTTGTCTTTCCTCTTAGGACTTAGAATGACAAGGGCTCAACAAACCTATATGTTCTACTTATACATTGTTCCCCTAATCTATAACTGTTAATGATACTATATATTTTCTTGGAAACCTGCCTTTCTTCAAGATTCATGTCAATCGTTTTATGGCCCAGGATGACTCACCTGGTGCCAACATTATCTCAAAATGCATGTTATGGGTCAGGGGCTTGGTGCCATTCTCTGAGTTTTGGGACATCTCCTTTCTCTAATTAGCACCCTGTTGACAGGTATACAACATACTGCTAAAGGCTAGCGGCGGGGGTGGGGGAGGGGGCGCACTCTTTCTGCTCCCTTCTGATGTCTAGGTCAGAAGCCTTCTCTATCTGTTTAATACTTTAATAAAACTTTATTACATAAAAGTTCTGAGGGATCAAGCCTTGTCACTGGCCCCGGACTGAATTCTTCTCTGGAAGCCAAGAATCCCGGCGTCTTTCATGGTTCAGCAACAACCTTTGCTGAAGAGCAAACAACCTTTGCTCCTTTCATAGAACATGAAAGGAACAAGAACAAGAACATGCAGTATCTGTATTTTCAGGCTTTTCTGATCCCAGGGTCTGCAAACTACAACCTGTAAGCAATTACCATCCATTGTCTCTGCAAATAAAGTTTTATTGGAACACAGCCAGGTTCAACTGTTCACACCTTGTTAAGGCAGCTTTCAAGCTCCAACAGCAGAAATGAATAGTTGTTAGATAGACCAGTGACTTATGAAGCCTAAAGTATTTACTATCTGGTCCTTTATAGAGTTTACTGACTCCTAATCTAGAACAAGAGCTACATCCAAAACACAAACGACCATTTATTTGCAGTTTCTGATATTAAGAATTGCTTCTGTGTTTCCTCTTAAGAAATGGACTAACACTTTCATACTTAGTTGAAAATTTAAAATTAAGCGCTTAAATTTTGCACTTGTCTGTCTCCCTGGATTTTTCCTACAAGAATAAGGTGAGCAATCCATCGGTGGTCCCATACAAGGGGCCAAGATTGACTAAAATGGCTGGACAGGCTTCAGTCTTTCCTTGTAAATAAGTTTGAGGAATTTTTAAAGCAATATGTACATGTTCACTCTTCTAAATAAATAAATTGGAAAAACTGAATTAAAAAGCTATGCACATTCTAAAACGCTCTCTTGAATACACTACACACGACAGATCTCGGCCAGGCTCATCATCTCAATCCCTATCCAGCTGTTTATCATCACACATTCCATCCTTTCTAGATACCCTCCCCAAAACTCCTCTGAAAGGAAAACAGAGAGCGCGAAGCAGGCAGATGGACCCTGAATTCCCTCTTTGGTGCAACTATCTCACTGAGCTGGTCCTTCTAAGCCTTTAATATTTTAAAGCTATTCTTCACAGTGCCCTACCCTAGGCCAGTACTTCTTAAGCTGGGGTACAGAGTAGTCACCTGAGAGCTTTAAAAAACACTAACAGAGCCAGCATCCTAGGGGAACGGCTGTCTGCTAAGGAAGCTGTCACATGAGAACTCTGAGGGAAAAAAAAACAAAACACAAAAAAAACAGCATGCAGGGTTGCTCCTTGGGTTTTAGCAGATTTGGGGTGGAGCCTAACCACTAACATTTCGAAATTATTTCCCAGTTGAATCTGGTGTGAGCCCAACCGAGGTTAAGATGCTATTTCGGGGCCTCCAGAGGAGTTGCTGGGGTGTCATGGTTGGGAAACAGCACCTTGCTTACCCTCAAATATTATACACACATAAAACACATCAAAACTCAAGAAGGAAAAAATCTATACAATGATGCACCATGGCTTTGATAAACACATCCAGATACTAGCGCTACAGCCAGCAGTGACATTCCAGTAACTACACAAAACACAGTCCACACCTAGTAATCCGTACCGCAGGTGAGCCAGGAAGTCAGGCGGCAGCGTCTTGTCCCGTATGGCTTTAACAAACTTGCGGGCTGTGTCAGGCGGGTCTCCGTTGCCCGTGGTAGAAACCACCATCACAAGAGGGGCTGTTTCAGTTTTCAGATCATACTATAAAACAAGGGTGTCACATCAAAGATCTACTGCTATGCAGACTCAACATACCAGCAAATCAATCAGCTTCGCTTTCCGTCCTGTCGTCTGTGCCACATCATGGCAGAGAGGCACACAGAGCATTTTAAATGCAAAGTGAAAGTGTTACTCCTCAGAGATCAGGAAACCTAGCTGTCAGGAAGGGCCTGACCGCCTCAGGGTTCCAGAGAGCCAAGAAAATGGAATACTGGGATCACTGGTGTTTCCAAGTCTTAAAATTCACGTTTCCTTATTCTAATTCTCAGCTAAATTTCAAGTCCTCCCAGTTAAGCACTTCACTCTCTCTGTTCGCAATCATGAGCTCTACTATCACTCAGCTCCGACGTGTTCGCTTCATTTTTCATGCTGACGGTAACAGGTGAAGATTTGAGCTAACATCTTACCAGGTGACTGAACGCTTCTAGAATACAACTCTGCAGTTTACTGTAAGTGACTTTACCTTGAAAAAGATGACTGACTGAGGAGGACAGAGAGCTATTAGGTTAAAGATGGATGAAGAACAACTGGAGAAACCGTTCAGCTGAGGAGAGCAAACAACATGACTACCGTGGTATCAGAAACAACTCACTCAACTTTTCAAAGAGCTGCTGGCCCCACGGGGGACGGAGCTCCATCCTGTGGCACCACGACTCACTCTGAACGTGCTGCAGGATCACAGAGCCCATGACTGGCGGTGCCCCAGGACCCTCCCAGCTGGGTGACTGGCTCCCCACCAGGAGCCTCCTGCCTAGGTGAGTGGCTCCGTCAGGACTCCGCCTGACATCAAGGAACTCGGTGGTTTCCCTTCTAGGAGCTGAGCTTATAATTCACCTCTGTGGCTGACAGGCTAGTCTTTCCGACCAGACGTGGGAAGGAACAGAGGAGGTTGTGAACTGGAGCGAGAGTGCATGGCCAGGTGCTTTTTCAAGTCCTGAGCTGAACTGGAGGACTTGGTGGCTGGCACATCACCATGGGTGTTAGAAGAGCCCTGCTCGTGGCTCAAGCCTGAGTGAGTGTTAGTCACTTAGTCGTGTCCGACTCGCTGCAACCCCACGGACTGTAGCCCGCCAGGCTCCTCTGTCCATGGGATTCTCCAGACAAGAATACTGAAGTGGGCTGCCATGCCCTAAGGCCTGAAATGCATGAGACTATAACCTAATCTGAAGGCCTCAGACTAGGTATTCTAAGCACAGATCTGTTAAGATCTCATGTAAACAACTCAGTGAACATGTGTCTGAGCAAACTGTGGAGGACAGGGAGCCCTGGCACGCTGCAGTCCACGGGGTCGCCAAGAGGGACACGACATAGCGCCTGAACAACAATAACAGCAATCCTAAGGTGGGAACTTCTGCAGAGACTGAATATAAAAACACAAGCAGTCCCCGAGGCTCCCACAGATCCTACACCTTCACTCTAAATTCTGTCTTCACAAAAGAATTCAGTGGTTCTTCACTCAGACGAACTCTGACACAAATGACAAGGTCATTATTTCAGGGAAGTTTGCACAGGGCACCAGGATTCATCAGGTGGAAAGCCCACATGTTCCTGTGAACACACACACCTCATTTGATCCCAGGCGCCCAGTGAGAAAAGCGAGGTAAATACACTAGTTCCATTTGCAGTTGAAAGTGGTCAGTCGTCCTAGTTTTTAAGGCCATGTCACTTAATTTAACACACACACAGAGAAAAAAGTTGGCAGAAGTCTTACAACACAGTTGATAAAATGAATTTCTAAGTGTTTAAAAAAAACAAAGGATCATGGTGGCATTTAGGGTCCCACTTCGTTTTTTAACATCAATTCCCAAACAAGATACTTCAAAGCGTGAAACACAGTAAAAACCAGGACTTACCTTATCCGACTCACTAATACAGTGGAGATCTGCAGAAAAACCATACGTAACTGCTTTTTCACTTATCTCTTCGGCTATGGACTTTGCTTGTCCTCGTTGTGTAGCATAGAGTAACAAAAATCTCCTCATCACCTCAAGGCATAGGCTACAGCTGTAATAGTTACACTGTAAAACGGAAAGGGAAAAAGGGATTTCTCTTTTAATGGAGCAGTAACAACCCGCATGTATTAATTTTCTTAATTAAAAATGGTTGCAACAATATCCAGGGAGAACATGAAACAGACTTACTAAGTGTTTTAGCATTAATCCTTAAGGTCTAAGAAAGATATTATTCATTAAATCGAGACAAATACAAGGAAAGCTCTAATGCCACAGCTCAGAGATCAGATTCTGGGGCCAGACTACCAGGGCTTCAATCTAGCCAGGAGTGACCATTCACAGGAGGGGAACTTCAGGCCGGACTCAGGCCTACTGACCAGTCTGTTGGTTCTCGCACCTTTAGAGTGGGGATAATGACAGTACCTACCTGACAAAAACAGCAGTGTCCAATAAATTTCAGATACCTCTGCTCTTTTAAAAAAAAGGTAAAATTAAAAATTCACTAAAATGGTAAAAATTCGATTAAAATTGATTCCTACTTGATCCCAATGCTAAATAAATCACAGTACCCTAGTTAATACCTTTCTTATTTAATTCAGTTTCATACACATCTACATGCATGTATAGACATACATACCTATAAACAGAGAAAAACACTTCTAATCCACTCAAATCTTTTACTAGTTTTATGTTTTCTCCTGAACAGATAACCGGGAGTAAAATAAAGGGCTCACAGATTTTCCACCACACCTCAAGAGTCTAAACCTGAGAGACTGTCAATAAGTAAGGATTCAGGCTTCCCAGGTAGAACCAGTGGTAAAGAACCCGCTTGCCAATGCAGGAGATATAAGAGACGCCTGGTTAGATTGCTGGGTTGGGAAGATCCTCTGGAGGGCATGGCAGCCCACCCCAGTATTCTCGCCTGGAGAATCCCATGGACAGAGGAGCCTGGCAGACTACAGTCCATGGGGTCGCAAGAGTCGGACACGACTTAGTAACTGAACTACTCCTCCTAGGCTCCTCTGCTCATGAGATTCTCCAGGCGAGAATACTGGAGTGGGCTGCCATGCCTGGCGGGCTACAATCCATGGGGTCACAAAGAGTAGGACACGACTGAAGCAACTTAAGCACGCATGGCAAACTGACACTCAAACCCCAAACCTGGCTTTTGGGGAACGAACCGCAGATACTTTTTTGCTCATCTGGCTAATTAGATCTGAGGACAACTTAAAGCCACGAAGGAATTAAACGGTAAAAGCACAGTATTAATAAGCAGGATGCTTAAAAGGCAGGGAACAACCTGCGGAACAGAACAGCGCTGGATACAGCGGGTACAAAAGAGGTTAACTCTGGGTTTAAAAAAAAAAAAGAAAGCTTCCCGCATAGCTCAGTCGGTAAAGCTGCTGCCTGCAATTGCAGGAGACCTGGGTTCAACTGCCGGGTCGCGAAGATCCCCTGGAGAAGTGGAGTGGCAACCCACTCCAGTATTCTTGCCTGGAGAATCTCATGGGGAGAGGAGCCTGGCGGGCCACAGTTCATGGGATCGCAAAAGCCGTACACGACTGAGCGCTTTCTTTCTAACTCTAGATAAACGGGTAAGGGAACGACGATGGAGATACTACACACCGAGCTGATCCAGAAGCACGACAGCGCAGCGATGGAAAGGGCCTCGACCACTATCCAAGCCAAGGACCCGGGGCACTTCGCAGGAGCCACATGCACCGTCCGAGATGCTCGCTGCGTGAGACCCTCGGCCCCTCAACCTTCTTGCGGAGCAGGCACGTTTCTCAGGGGCTGGGGTCCCCAGCAGCCGCAGGACAAGGTCGGGGCGGAGAACCGGGGCGCGCGGCTGGACCCGGCGTCCGGACCGGTCCGCGCCCCCCGCATCCCTGCCTCCCGCGTCCTTCCCCTTAACCCGATGCCCCAACGCGCCTTTCGACCCCTGTCTAGGGTAAGTGTTCGGAACCATACACCCCGACGGAGGACAGGCCCACAAGGACCTGCGGGACCGGTTCCGCCGTTCTGTACAGCCCGCGGCGCCTCCGGGAGGCGACGGTGAGGGCGCAGGGCCGAGACCCCGGGGCAGGCCGGAATCCTCACCTCCTCCCCGCGCGCGTCCAGCCTGGGCCGGCAGGAGGGGCGTGGAGGCCGCCACCGCTCGCGGCGGCTGCAGGGTACGCTCACCTGAAGGAACGCGGCCGGGCTGCTGAGGAAAAGCTCAGGGACGCCAGCCCCGGCTCCCGCGCCTGCGCACACCGCCTCCCGCCGGGGACCAATAAGGAGGCTCGGGAGAAGGAGCTGAGGCCAATCACCGCGCGCCTGGACGTGGGGCGCCCGCCCCTTCCTGGCGCGTGCGCAGGAGGGCCCCTCCGGTGAAGGGCGAGCGTACGGAGGCCGGCGAGGCTGCGGAGCCGCGTGGGTTGCCGGAACCCCGGCGCGCGCGGAGTCCGGTAGGTGTCCAGGCGGGCTGTGGGCTTGGCTGTCCCTGCCCGGCGTGCGTGGCCCACGGCTTCGCTGAGGCGCTCGCTCCCCGGCTCGCCGCCCCGCTCTTCGGAAGCGGTTCCCGCCCTTCCCGGTGCGTGAGCGTAGGGTTCCGCGGCGCCCGTTTTGGGGGCGCCCGGCCCGTCGGGTCCTTTCCCCCAGAGAGGATGCGGCTCCCCCCTCGGGGCGCCCCGTGCCCCGCTGTCCCGCACCCTCGTGTTCCCGGGTCTCCCACAGCGGGGCTGGTCAAGGGGGGACGGGCCGGCCCACCTTTCCCCTTCGTGGATGAGCGTTTTAATTTTTTTTTTTTCTCCATCTGCAAAGGTAGACCTTCTTGTTCCTCAGTCCTAGCCAGATCCTACTCTGAGGGGAAACCGACCCCTCGGAGACCTTGAAGCTGCTCTTTTCACCCTTGCCGTGTGAATTAATGGTCACTTCAGTTGTGTGTTTTGAGAACGTTGGACCAAGTGCAGTTCTTTCCGTCAACCAACACATAGGAGGCGTGCGAAGGAACCAGGACCGAGGTGAAGTCTGGCTCAGCCGCTTACTCGCTGTGTGAACTGGGCAACGTGAGATCTCTGTGCTTCGGTTTCCTCCTTTCTAAGATGACGTCAAAGTACTTAATTCATTGTGTTGTTGGGAGAATTAAATATAACATTGTCTGGCAAATGATAGCGATGATTATGAGATCCAGCCGCTATTCTGTAACATCTTGGAAAATCGCCACACCTTCCCCAAAATAGTTGGAATAATCCTCCCACTCATTAGCATATGAAATTACCCAGCCTATAAAAACTAATTTCGCAGCCGCTTTCTCCCTGTGCGATGGCCCACACTCTGTCTGTGGAGTGTGCTTCTGTCTGTATCTGAGTAAATCCACTTTTTACCTATCACTTTGTCTCACTGAATTCATCAGGAACTTGAGCTTCGTTAGGTCCTGAAACCAGGTACTGTGGGTTTTGGCTGGGTTTGGGTCCCAGCCACGTGGGTCCAAGTCCCAGTCAGGGTTTTGGCTGGGTTCCAGTCGCAGCCATGTGGGTTGAAATCCCAAGCAGGGGTTTGGCTGGGTTCGAGTCCCAGTTTGAGGTTAAACAGTTTCAATTCTAAGCTCTAGGGTGCAGAGTCACTATTCTTCTAGTACTTAGGCCTTTTTCCTGCTGTTTGTTTTCATTGGCATATAGATGTTGCTTTACAACTATATCGTGTTAGTTTACAACTATATGTTGTGTTAGTTTCTGCTATACAAGAAAGTGAATCAGACACAGGTACACATACATCCCCTCTATTTTGGATTTCCTTCCCATTTAGGTCACCACAGAGCCCTGAGTAGAGTTCCCTGTGCTGTACAGGAGGTTCTCATTTGTTGATGTTTTCAGTCACTCAGTCGTGTCAGACACTTTGTGGACTCCATGGATTGCAGCAGGTTTCGCCTTCCTTCACCTCCTGGAGTTCACTCAGACTCATGTCCACTGAGTCAGTGATGCCATCCAACCATCTCATCCTCTGTCCCCTTCTTTTGCCTTCAGTCTTTCCCAGCATCAGGGTCTTTTCCAGTGAGTTGGCTTTTTGCATCAGGTGGCCAAAGGATTGGAGCTTCAGCTTCAGCATCAGTCTTTCCAATGAATATTCAGGGTTGACTTCCTTAGGATTGACTGGTTTGATCTCCTTGCTGTCCAAGGGACTCAAGAGTCTTCTCTAGCACCACAGTTCAAAAGCATCAATTCTTTGGCACTCAGCCTTCCTTATGGTCCACTCTCACATCCACACATGACTGCTGGAAAAACCATAGCTTTGACTATACAGATCTTTGTCGACAAAGTCATGTGTCTGCTTTTTAATGCACTGTCTAGGTTTGTCATAGCTTTTCTTCCAAGGAGCAAGCATCTTTGAATTTTACGGCTGCAGTCCCTGTCTTCAGTTATCTTATATGTAATATCAGTAGTGTTTATATGTCAACCCCAATCTCCCCATCTATCCCACCCCTTCTCCCCCCTTGTCCTGTACGTCTGTGTCTCTGTTCCTGCTTTGCAAATAAGTTCGTTTTATACCATTTTTTAAATTCCTCATATATGCATTAATATAGGATATTTGTTTTTCTCTCTGATTTACTTTACTCTGTATAACAGTCTCTGGTTCCATCCAAATATCTGCAAATGGCACAATTTCATTCTTTTTTTACATCTGAGTAACATGGTACCTGGTGGTGCAGAGGTTAAAAGCGTCTGCCTGCAATGTGGGAGACCTGGGTTCAGTTCCTGGGTCAGGAAGATCCCCTGGAGAAGGAAATGGCAATCCACTCCAGTATTCTTGCCTGGAGAATCCCATGGACAGAGGAGCTTGGTGGGCTACAGTCCACGGGCCGCAAAGAGTTGGACACGACTGAGCAACTTCACTTTCAAGATGGTACTCAGGGTCTTGCTTCCCTGGTGGTTCAGATGGTAAAGCATCTGCCTACAATGCAGGAGACCCAAGTTTGATCCCTGGGTCAGGAAGATCCCCTGGAGAAGGAAATGGCAACCCAGTCCAGAATTCTTGCCTGGAAAATCCCATGGATGGAACTTGGTAGGCTACAGTCCATGGGGTCTCAGAGTCAGACATGACTGAGTGACTTCACCTCTTCACTTCAACACGGTGCTAATGTTTGAGTGGGAAATGCTTAGTGGGAATGACCCCTTTTGGGTACTCATCCTTAGTTTCATAAGCGTTGATGTTGAATGAACAGTGTTCTAATATATTTGACCACTTTTTTTTTTTTTTTTTAGTCTTTTAACATAGTTGTATCTCAAGAGGAGCTGAGACTCTGATGGCATGGCTTTAGTTACCTTACGGAGGAACCTCTGTCACTTATCTGATTTTCGGGTACACGGAGCTCTGGCTGCTCTGAAAACTCAGCATGTAAATCATGTTCACAAGACAGTCAAAGAGCATCTGTGTCCATGGTTCTGGTCACTGCACCCTGGGCCCATCAGGGTCCGGTTCTATCACGCCCATTGTAAGAAGTTTCATTCAGAAAACGGAAATGACCTCCATCCAGTTGCGGAGCCAGGGTTCTCTCAAGTACACAACTGGGACAGGTTTGAACACAGTGTTAAAAATGTGGACGAACAGATGTTTTACAGGAAACTAAACAGCTTCACTTCATCAGGAGAAGTCTTACTTTTTATAAGCACACTGGAGACTTTGCCTGATACTATGATGGCAGGAGCCTTACGTCGTATTTGTGAAGTGGAAAGAAAAGATGGTGATCAAAGGTTGCCGAAAGAAATACTGGAGAGTAGTGCCTTTCAAGTTTTGTGTGATCGGTTTGGACAGGATCCCTCGGATCTGTCAAACGCGGGTTTGGTGACTGCTTTTCAAGCCCTGACTCTGTTGTGTGGGGATGCTCAGAGTTGCTTGCTAATGAACCTGGAGGCGGAATGCCAGCATCGTCTTGAAAAGGGCAGCCTGGATGTTCACAGTCTTTGTATTCTGGGGGAAACTCTAATTAAACTGCATGGTCCAGGCTGTTCGACGCTAGACCTGATCATATATCAGCTGCAAGGGGAAAGTTTGGAAACATTTACTCCTGAGGATATCGTGACCCTTTACAAACTATTGCAGGCAAGTCCTGAAAAAGCGGACCAACAGCAAAAGTTCTTAAATAAGATCAATCACTTTTCTCTGTCACTAGTTTCCAACCTGAGTCCTAAAATGATGAGCCAGATGCTCACTGCCCTAGTGGTCCTTGATCAGACTCAAGCCCTTCCCCTGGTTATCAAACTGAGTAAATACGTCGTGCAGCACATCGCTCGTTTCACTAGTGAAGAGCTCAGAAAAGTCTTAGAGGCGTTCATATACTTTGGGCACAGTGACAGATTCTTTACAGAAACCCTGGAGCAGCATGTCGCTTCACTGTGTCTCACTCTGGATCCTGAGCTTGTCAGCAGAGTCATGGAGTACTGTAGCAGAAAGCTGATTCTTTCAGAACCCATCTTCAACGCAGTGGCAGAAACTTTTGTTTGTCAAGCAGAAAAATTTTCACCTAGTCAGACTGCCAAGTTAATCGAGCCATTTGGAAAACTCAACTATCTGCCACCAAATGCTTCTGCTTTATTTAGGAAGCTAGAAAACATGCTGTTAACCCGCTTCAATCATTTTCCCCCCAAACCACTGCTGAAACTTCTCCATTCATGTTCTCTTATTGAGAGGCATCCAGTCAATTTTATGGCCAAGATATTCAGCCCATATTTTCTTCAGCAGCTGCAAGGTGAGTTGGTTATGACTTCTGAAAGTAGAAAACTTATCATTTGACCTTGATGTTTTCATGTCACACGTATAGCACCTTTTTTTTTTTTTTTTTTTGGAAAAGGAAATGGCAAGCCACTCCAGTATCCTTGCCTGAAAAATCCCACGAAGGAGCCTGATGGGCTACTCTTCAAAAGAGTTGCAAAGACTTGAACACGACTGAGCAACCAAGCACACATACACATCGTGTACCTTTTTTATTGAGCTTTCTTTTTTCTTCCACTGTGAGCTGAAGAAGAGATCTGAAGTTGCAGATGCTAACATAAACACAGCGTTAAAGACCAGTAGAACATTGCTCGGAGAGATAAAACATTTTGGGGTAAACAGACTCTGCTGCCCTAGCTGAGAAACTGAATCTTCCTGTAGAGATCTGGTGATGACAATGGCAGTATCATCATAACATGTTAGGAGCTTTGATGACAGCAGCTGTATCACCCTTTTTCCTTTATTAACTGGCCACATGTGGAACTTCCCTGACCAGGGATCAAACACATGCCCCCTGCAGGGGAAGCGTTGGGTCTTACCCACTTATCCACCAGGGACGTCCTGTCCTTTTTTTGAGAGGTGTTCATCTTAATTCAAGACCACCCAAATCTGTAAGAATCTAGATCTCCATAGGTAAAAGGAATCCCCACTAATTCTAATTCTAACATGTATCCATCACTTTTAATTCTATTCTCCATTTAGGAGCTTGCATTCTTGAAAGCCAGCATGAGATTTCATTGAGATGACAGGAAGGCATAATTAATTCTAACAAGTTATTTCCCTAGTGTCATTTAAAGGTACCTTATTAGAATGAGTTAATTAACGTTGTGGTTCAGTTGCTCAGTCATGTCCAACTCTGAGACCCCATGGACTGCAGCACGCCAGGTTTCCCTGTCCTTCACCATCTCCTGAAATCTGCTCAAACTTATGTCCATTGAGTCTGTGATGCTATCCAACCATCTCATCCCCTGTCATCCCCTTCTCCTTCCACCTTTGATCTCTCCCAGCATCAGGGTCTTTTCCAAAGAGTCAGCTCTTCGCCTCAGGTAGCCAAAGGATTGGAGCTTCAGCTTCAGCATCAGTCCTTTCAATGAATGTTCAGGACTGATCTCCTTTAGGATGGACTGGTTGGATCTCCTTGCTATCCAAGGGACTCTCAAGAGTCTTCTCCAGCACCACAGTTCAGAAGCATCAGTTCTTCAGTGCTCAATGCTTCTTTATGGTCACAATTCACGTTGTGCAATCTGGCTATTCTTTTCTTTGATTACACAAGCAAAATTCAAACTTAACTCTGACCGAGATGCTTTGTATTTCAGGTGAAGAGTCCTATTTGGACAGACTGAGCCTAGCGCAACTGACCCAACTCTTCTTAACCTCAATTCTAGAATGCCCCTTCTACAAGGTAAAAGTTAAGTTCCTTCTCTTTTGAGCTGAGTAACCTCTTTAAAAAACAGTTTTCATTCACTTGGAGTCAGTTGTCACCAGGTGGACTTTTTTCTAATAATTCCACTCATCATGGATGGACTTACAGGCCTTTTCCAGTACTTTTCTTGATCAGCCATGCTGTCATAAACATGCATACCTACCCTTTCATACTGAGCCCTTTTGTTGTTCTAATCTAAAGACTAGATTCCTGACCATGGGATGTTGCTATTCAGTCGCTCAGTCGTGTTCGACTCTTTGCGACCCCATGGACTGCACCCCAGGCTTCCCTGTCCTTCCCCATCTCCCAGAGCTTGCTCAAACTCCTGTCCATTGAGTCAGTGATGCCGTCCAACCACCTCATCCCCTGGATGGCTGGATTAATTTTCATCAGGCACTGACGGATTCATTTCCCCCTATTTGCAGATGTCTCATTTCACCAGCAGTGAATGAAAGTGACTGTCTCCCCCCATTTCTGTCGCAGTATGTTCTTAGTGCCTTTGATTTTGTCATTTGGCTCAATGAAATTCATATCACATGCTTCAGTTGCATTTTAATGAGCAGTAATGAAGTTGAACATATTTTCACGTGTTTATCGGTCATTTACATTTGCTGTGAATTGCCTTGTTATGCCTTACTTCTTATTTCTTAGGGTTGTTTGTCTTTTCTGTTTTGTTTTTTGTCCTAGTGAAAGTGAAAGTCCCTCAGTCGTGTCCAGCTCTTTGCAACCCCATGGACTGTATAGTCCATAGAATTCCCCAGGGCAGAAACTGGAGTGGGTAGCCTTTCCCTTCAGGGGATCTTCCCAGCCCAGGGATCAAACCCAGGTCTCCTGCATTGCAGTTGGATTCTTTACCAGCCGAGCCGCAGGGAAGCCCTAGAGCACGTTGTAAAAGACATTAACTGTTATGTGTGTTGCATGTATGTTCTGGTTTGTTGTTTTAAATTTGTTTAGTTTTAATTTAATATTGTTTATAATACCTTTTTGCTACACAAAAATGTTTGTTTTCTATAGTCATATCAGTTCATTTTTTATGGCTGCCGGGTTTCCTGTGTTGTTTATGAATATTCTGTGACTCCTAAGGTAGTATAAATATTTTACTGAATTTAAAAAATACTATTTTCCTATTACGTGTAGATCTTTAATCTACCTGAAGTTAAGTATAGTCTGTAATGTGCGGCAGAACTCTGGCTTAGTTCTTTTCCAGATGGATAACCAATTACTAGCACCATTATTACATAGCTTTCCTTTTCTTACTGAACTGAAATGTCAGCTCTATCACATTTTCCACTATTAAAAACTCAATTGGGTGGCCTCAAACCCCTTAAAGCAGTTCTAAGAGCTCTAGGGATGTTTCTTGAGCTGGCTTGCTTTCTTTCCCTTCCTTCCTTCCTTTTTTTCTTTTTGTGACCACTGACTACATTTAAAACCTGCTTAAAAGATATTTTGGATCATTGGTCTTGAACTATAACAAGAATGTTTGGCATTGTCTCATTGGAGCAACAGGGATGGACCTAGAGAGTGCCATAGGAGAGGCACCTCTCACCTAGGAGAGGTGTCGCACGGCAGCCCTTATGTGTGGGAGCTAAAGGAGACGATATAAATGGGCTGACTTACAAAACAGAGACTCAGACCCAGAGAAGGAACTATGGTTGCCAAGGGGAGAGTTAAGGGGAAGGGGGAGTTAGGGAGTTTGAGTTGGAGATGTGCACACTGCTGTCTTTAAAATGGATAACCAGCAAGGGGTAGGACAGGAAACTCTGCTCAGTGTTGCGTGGCATCCTGGAGGGTAAGGGAGCTTGGGGGAGAATGGACACACGTGTGTACTCGGTTGAGTCCCTTACCTCATCACCTGAAACTATCAACTATCATTGTTAAGTCAGCTGTACCCCAGTTCAAAATAAAACGTTTTTTACAAAAAGAATATTTGGCATTGTCCTTTTGAGAAAGGTATTTGTGCCAAGTCTTGAAGACGCATATTGCCTGTAAAGTAATCTTGGGTCAGATTTTTATAGTCAGGCAGCATTCATTTTATTCTCTGATTTTGTATCTGTTTTTTCTTTCTCACGTTTGCACATACATTTTTAGGGTCCAAAACTTCTTCCTAAGTTTCAAGTGAAATCCTTTCTTACTCCGTGCTCTTCCCTGGAGACCTCCATGGATTTTCACCTTTATAAATCTGTGATGATTGGACTAATCGACTTGTTAGGAGCAAGACTGTATTTTGCTTCAAAAGTGTTAACACCTTATTGCTACACAATAGGTAAGTAGCAGGGAGTTGTGTTGTTATGCAGTCCTCTGATGGAACTTGTGGGCCTTAGTAGCCACCACAGGTCTGGAAACAGAGTGGGGCTGGTCCTTCTGAAGGCAAACGGGAACAGGGGTGGGCACTGGGGTTGAAGGGCCAGGACGCTGTGGGTGGAGTCCTGCAGGTTAGCCTCATGCAGCAGAATGTCTTTGGGCATCCTTTCTGGGCGTTCATTCGAGAGGAATAGTGACCCACAGTAAACAATTGAAATAGCTCAGACTAATACCCGGGACACAGTAAGTGCCCAGTAATCATCAGCTATTCTTGTCCGCTTGGGGCTGCCCAGGCAGCTCAGAGGTAAGGAACCCTTCTGCCATGCAGGAGACGCGAGTCTGATCCCTGAATTGGGAAGATCCCCTGGAGGAGGAAATGGCAACCCACTCCAGTATTCTTGCCTAGAAAATTCCACACAAGGACAGAGGAGCCTGGGGTCACGAGGAGTCAGACACAACTGAGCATGTGAACGCTTGTCTTCCAGGCTACTGCTCTCCAATACAGTAGCCACACATACTAGTTGCTGTTTAAATTTAAATCAGTTACAGTTGTAAAAACTTACAGTTCAGGTCCCCAGGTGCGCTAGCCACGCTTGAAGTGCTCCGTATCTGGTACCGGTGTTTCCAGCATCGCTGAAAGTTGTGCTGGACTTCCGCTGGCACTGCACAGAGTCAGAGGCCTTCTGTTCTCACACTGTTGCGTCAAGGACAGTCAGCTCAAAGAGGACAGTGTTCCTGGGCTTCCCGCGGTCACGTCTCACTCCTCTCCTTCATGAGCTCCTTTTACAGGGAAGGACAGGGCGGCTGCGCACCCAGGGCCCCTGTGTCAGGGTTCTAGCTGTCTTACCTGCCCCTGGGGTGCTGGAGCTCAGGGATGCCAGGTGCCAGTTGTGCAGGATGGTCTTCACTGTTCCCACCACCTGTTGCCAGGAGAGTGAAAGTATGTGTGGTTCCTGCTGTGCCCCAGGGACCCAGAGGGCCCCCTCCTTGTTCAGGTGCAGGGGAGCCCTCACAGTTTACCCTGATATGGTTGGGCAAAGCTCTGATTAAATTGAAGTTCTCACCATTGTCTGGTGTGGTTGTTACTTTGCAGCCTTCTGCCCAGTTGATAAACGCAGTGCGGAAGAAATCAAAACAACCAGAAGGGAAGGAAGCTAGTGTTTGTGAGGGTATCACACGGAGACTTTTTCCTTTCTTCTCTCACCAGATGTTGAAATTAAATTAGACGAAGACGGATTTGTATTACCATTTACAATTGATGAAGATGTACATAAAAGGTAAAGAAAACCATTGTGATCTAGACGTTACGAGACTTGTCCAGGTTAATCCATAAGGACTGTTTCTTGAGAAAGTGAAAAGGTAGACACAGTCTGGAGATAAACACTATGGCGTACCAGTTTTAGAAATTCCTTGTCACATTTTATGAACCTTAATGTTGATAAAGTTGAGTGCTTTTTTCATCAAATCATTGGATGACAGTCATGAGTCATTTGAACATAGTATGGGCACAAAAGCATAGCCAAATCCCAAATAAACTCTGGCAACTAAAACTATATGAATATTTTGGATTGTTATGGAAATGAAGTTTCTCTCTCCTCTTCCGTTCTTTAGAGTGGCACTGTGCATTGATGGTCCAAAAAGGTTTTGTCTGAATAGCAACCACTTACTGGGGAAGGAGGCTACTAAACAGAGACACCTGCGCTTGCTCGGTTATCAAGTTGTCCAGGTACGATTTTGCCTTTGTTTCTTTCCCCGAAAGCCATTTCTAGTTCAGATTTGCTTTTCCCAGGGTCCTAATGGACCAAGACTAATGTCTAGTTATATGTCAACTTTGTTCATTACACTTGTCTCTTGATTTGTATTTTGAAACACGGTTTTTAAACTTGTTTTCCAAACTGAGGCATCCCATAATTGTGTATAAGCTGTGCTTTACTTTGCTTTTAGAATTGCTAGATTATTAGAATGTCTATTTTAATTTCCCTTGATGTAGTGAATAAAATGGACACTATGGCCCATAAAGCCCGGGCCTTCATGACTCCTTCATGTAAGGCTCTCACTTGCCTTTGCACTGAGGACCATTAACAGGTTCTTTCATGAGGAGTCGCCATGCGTGTCGCAGAGGTTTTTTGTCATCCAAGCTGTCTACCACCCTGCTGTCTGCTTTCCTGTGTAGTTGCTTTTTTCCACTCCGTCTTGTAAACACCCAGATTAATTTTTCTAAAACAAATCATTGCCAGTGTTACAGAAACCTTCCTTGTTTCCTTACCACTTATGGGATAAAGTCAAACTCCTCTGGCTCTCAGCATTCCGGACGCTCCGTGGTCCGCCTGTGGCCAGGCCGTCTGCTCCGAGCGCAGCGGTCTCCCTTCTGGCCTTTCCCCCTCACCCAGGCCACTCAGGTGGTCCCCACCTCTCAGTGTCCCAGTTCTCGTCCTTCATAACTCCCAGTGAGGTTGACCTCTCACCCTAATGTAATGTCAGAAACTCCCTCTCAGTACTAAAGCATGACTTTCATTGTGTGTTCTGCTTATGTTTTGTATTTATTGCACATTTTAAGTTGGCACCTGATTTGTAAGCTCCCTGGGGACAAGGATCATGTTTATTTTGGCCTTATGTAGTCACCCCCCGCAGTGCTGGCAGCGCCGCCGCAGGCTCTGGGCTCACGGGAGACGTGAGCCGGCTGTGATGTCCTCCTGCCGGGAGCTGACGTTCCACCATGGGGACGGGCATGACGGACGGGCAGGGCACCCCCAACGCCAAGGTGATTTCAGATTATGAAGGATCATGATGGTTTTCTTTTCTTCTCTTCACAGATACCCTATTATGAGATTGAGATGCTAAAATCAAGACTGGAATTAGTGGACTATTTACAAGGAAAACTATTTTCTCAAAACTCAGGTGGTCATTGGTAATAACGAATACTGACTTCTGAACTCACATAGTGAAAGAACTTACAAATTAGCCATTTATATATAGAATGATCTGGAAAGGGTCTCTCATTTCCTTATACTGTGTATACACTTTTGTTGTTGTGCAGTCACTAAGGCGTGTCCAATTCTTTGCAACCCCATGGACTGCAGCACGCCAGGCTTCCCTGTCCATCACCAACTCCTGGAGTTTGCTCAAACTCATTGAGTCAGTGACGCCATCCATCCATCTCATCTTCTGCTGCCCCCTGCTTCTGCCCTCAATCTTTCCCAGCATCAAGATCTTTTCCACTGAGCCAGTTCTTCACATCGGGTAGCCAAAGTATTGCAGTTTCAGCATCAGTCCTCCCCATGAATGTTCAGAGTGGCTTTTCCTTGAGGATAGACTGGTTGGATCTCCTTGCAGTCCAAGGGACTCCCAAGAGCCTTCTCCAACACCACAATTCGAAAGCATCAATTCTTCGGCGCTCAGCTTTCTTTATAGTCCAACTGTCACATCCAGACATGACCGCTGGAAAAACCACAGCTTTGACAGCATGGACCTTTGTCGCAAGGTGATGTCTTTGCTTTTTAATGCGCTGTCTAGGTTTGTCATAGCTTTCCTTCCAGGAAGCAAGTGTCTTTTAACTTCGTGGCTGTTGTCAGCATCCGCAGTGATTCTGGAGCCCAAGAAAATAGCGTCTGCCACTGCTTCCTTTTCTCCCCTTCTGTTTGCCATGAAGTGATGGAACCTGATGCCGTGATCTTAGTTTTTTGAATGCTGAGTTTTAAGCACTTACCAGTAGCAAATTTAAAATTAATCTTTATTTAATACTAGTGTCATAGATACTTTGATACATCAAACAGAACTGATTAAGTACAATAAAGGAGTGAGTAAATGTCATTATTTGTTTTTAAGTCTTGTGATGGTTATCTGCTAACTGAAAATATATTCTTGAGAGATTTTTGCTTGCTCTTCTAACAAATGTAAGAAATTTTATCTCCTATTTTTTTCTTCTGTATTTTATTAGAGGAAGTAATATATGGTAAGAAAAGGAGCAAGGAAAATAGGTTTGCGTATGAACATATAGAATTATAGATTTACACAGACGTAATCCTTTAGTTAATAAAATTTTATATTGGTATGGGAGCTTTCTTATTCATAAAGGTATAAAAGTGTGAAAAAGGCAACTTAAGCAGGGTTGGGGGTGTTGGAGGGAGAAGCCTCTAAATCTAGCCTGGCTTCAAGCTACCTAGCTCACTGTGTGTGTGTGCTTCACTGTCCCATTATGGCGAGTTAAAAGTTTCGGGGATGAGAAAGGTTCTGCACCCAATTAGAGTGTGTGCGTCAGCCAGGGGGCCAGGGGGTAGGGATCTCCACACACCTCCAAGCTGCGCTCCAGCACCCGCTGAAGGTCCTGCAGCTGAACTCCGTTCTGACAGTGTCTGCCTGGAGAGAGCTCCAGATCCCACAGGTGGAAGGCTCAGGCCCACCCTTGTGACAGTTGCCACGTGACCTGACCAACTGTCTATAGGTCAGAGGCTTCAATATCCCCCCTCCTTCAGTTCAGTTCAGTCACTCAGTTTATGTCCGGCTTTTTGCAACCCCATGGGCTGCAGCATGCTAGGTTTCCCTGTCCTCCGCTATCTCCCGGAGCTTGCTCAAACATGTCGATTGAGTTGGTGATGCCATCCAACCATCTCATCCTCTGTCATCCCCTTCTCCTCCCACCTTGAATCTTTCCTAGCATTAGACTCTTTTCCAATGAGTCAGCTCTTCGCATCAGGTGGCCAAAATTGGAATTTCAGCTTCAACGTCAGTCTTTCCAATGAATATTCAGGACTGATCTACTTTAGGATGGACTGGTTGGGTCCCCTTGCAGTCCAAAGGACTCTCGAGTCTTCAACACCACAGTTCAAAAGCGTCAGTTCTTTGGCTCTCAGCCTTTCTGGTCCAGCTCTCAACATCGATACACGACTACTGGAAAAACCATCGCTTTGACTAGATATCTGAACCTTTGTTGGCAAAGTAATGATGACCCCCTCCTTGGGTTCCATCAGTTTGCTAGAACAGCTGACACAACTCGGGGAAATGTTTTACTGACCAGAATGTAGGTTGATTATAAAAGGATGTAACTCAGGAACGGCCAGAGGGAAGAGATGCTTGGAGAAGGAATGGGGAAGGTTGTGGGGTTACCCTGCCCTCTCCAGGCACCGCTCTCCCCTAAGATCCACCTGTTCACCAACCTGAAAACTGAATCTGATCCTTGCAGGTTTTTATGAAAGCTTCAGTACAAAGAGTTTACAGTAGTTTGTTATATATGCTAGGAAAAAAAAGCAGCATAGCCTAAAACCTTCATCCACCTTTTCCATTTACTTGAATTCTATCCACTGGGACTTATTCCTTATTTTTCTAATCTGAATAAGAAACTGGTTCTGCACTGTTAGTTACACGCTCTGCTGAGCCTTTGTCTCACTGGGCTCTCCCTTACCCTCTTCATTCATTCATTCACTCACCAAACATTCATTAAAGAGCCCTGATAATGCTGGGCTCCCACTGATCGTCAGAGCTCTGGAGGGAAGCAGCAAAGAGCCCCAGCCTGGAGAGGCTCCGCGTGGGGAGAGACAAATAGGTGATTATAGTGATGAGCCCGCTGGCTGGCAGTCCTGAAGCAGGAGCAGGACTCTGGAAGGCAGATTTCAGGCCTGCCTGGGGGGAGAGAAGAGGCTTCTTGGAGCAATTTGTGAGCTGAATTCAGAGGACAGAGGCGGGTTTCTGGTTGCCACAGCCAGAGCACCGAGCACAAAGCAGACAGGGTTGCCACAGGAAATGGAAGTGAAAGTCGCTCAGTCCTGTCCGACTCTGCGACTCCATGGACTGAATTCTCCAGTCCAGAATACTGGAGTGGGTAGCCTTTCCCTTTTCCGATGAATCTTCCCGACCCAGGAATCAACCGGAGTCTCCTGCATTGCAGGCGGATTCTTTACCAACTGAGCTCTCAGGTTTGTAACTAAATGACACTTTGCTTTAAAGAAAATTTTAATCCTGAAAATGTGTGGGGATATGTTAGGAAAATAGGCTAACAGATATGAGATTGCTGATTTCACCAATTGGAGTAAATTTGGCAAGCTCCGTAAGATTGTGAAGCCGTCTGTGCTTATAAGCTGAATCCTCAGGCCAGTAAAATTTTCATGTCTACCTATGTAAACAATGATGTGAATTTTCTTGTTGAAATTACATATACAGTGTGATAGACCATGGTGCCATGTATTAATAACGTTTTTAAATAAGACATAATTTTGATGATGTTTTTTAAAAGTAAAGCAAGGGGAAAAAAGAAAAGCCAAGAAAAAAATAGGTGAAAAAAGTTAACTTGCAAGCCTATCCCCTGAAAGCAACAGTGATTGTCTTCAGACCAGACACTAGAGGGCAGCAAAGGCTCGGACATTTATTGGGCTTCAGCGAAGAGTTGACTCATTGGAAAAGACTGATGCTGGGAGGGATTGGGGGCAGGAGGAAAAGGGGACGACAGAGGATGAGATGGCTGGATGGCATCACCAACTCGATGGACGTGAGTTTGAGTGAATTCCGGGAGTTGGTGGGATGGACAGGGATGCCTGGCGCGCTGTGATTCACGGGGTTGCAAAGAGTCGGACACGACTGAGCGACTGAACTGAACCGAAGTGAATGGAACTATAAAACAAGTGGAGAGTCGAAGAATTGATGCTTTTGAACTGCGGTGCTGGAGGAGACTCTTGAGGGTCCCTTGGACTGCAAGGAGGTCCAACCAGTCCATCCTAAAGGAGATCAGTCCTGAACATTCCCTGGAAGGACTGATGCTGAAGCTGAAACTCCAATACCTTGCCACCTGATGCAAAGAACTGACTCATTAGAAAAAAGCCTGATGCTGGGAAAGATTGAAGGTGGGAAGAGAAGGGGATAACAGAGGATGAGATGGTTGGATGGCATCACCGACTCAATGGGCATGAGTTTGAGCAAGCTCCGGCAGTTGGTGATGGACAGGGAGGCCTGGTGTGCTGCAGTCCATGGGGTCACAAAGAGTCAAACACGACTGAGAAACTGAACTGACCGAATGGAACCGGATGTTCCCTGGTACATGTGTGTGTCACAGGCCGGAGCTGTGGAAGGGTGACAGTTTTGCCTGAATAAAATGCAGTTTTCTTAACCTCGATCTAAAGAAGGAATGCACTTTGGCTGAACCAGGCCTCTCAGAAGAGGGTAGGTGGTATCTTGGGATGAAGAGATGCCAGCTGGTTTCTTAAAGATGAGGATCCTACCTACAGAATTTCTGTACTTCTGGGTGCATATGGAGACTTCCTAAGTATTAGGTGGAAGAAAAACTAGGAAGGAGTGGGATTGAGCATATTTAATAGAATTCCAGGAGCAGGGGGAGATTAGTTCCCTCAAAAAAAAAAAAAATCTGGACCCATTGGAAGACTGTGTACAAATTTAGGGAGGGAGTCTTGGCTCCATGGTGATGAGTTAACCTCCGAAAGCTGACATTTCCCCAACTGGAAACATATCCAGATCCACCTGGAGTCTGAACACATAGTGTATGGTTGTCACCAAACCAAACCTGAGTCTGCTCACCTGCGCAGAAAAGCCAATCGACGGACACTGGGTTGTGCTGAAGGGAAGTACCGGGTTTATTACAGGACACCAGGCAAGGAGTCCAAGCAGCTAGCGCCTAAAAGACCTGAACTCTGATGGGCTTCAGCAGTTCAGCTCAGTTCAGTTCAGTCACTCAGTCATGTCCGACTCTTTGCGACCCCATGGACTGCAACACACCAGGCCTCCCTGTCCATCACCAACTCCTGGAATTCACTCAAACTCATAACCATTGAGTTGGTGATGCCATCCAACCATCTCATCCTCTGTCATCCCCTTCTCCCACCTTCAATCTTTCCCAGCATCAAGGTCTTTTCCAATGAGTCAGCTCTTTGCATCAGGTGGCCAATGTATGAGAGTTTCAGCTTCAACATCAGTCCTTCCAACGAACACCCAGAACTGATCTCCTTTAGGATGGACTGGTTGGATCTCCTTGCAGTCCAAGGGACTCTCAAGAGTCTTCTCCAGCACCACAGTTCAAAAGCATCAATTCTTTGGACTTCAGCAAAGCATTTTTAAAAGCCAAGTGAGGGAGAGGGGCTCGCAGGGGCTGTGATCAGCTCGTACGCAATTCTGTGCTTGGCTGATCCAGACACAAAGGGGCCTTGTGCAGGGGTTAACGGAACCAATCCTCAGGCGCCAGCAGGTCTGGGGGCTGAGTGCTCAGGGTCATCAGGTGTCTAATTTCTTCCATTTGGTTGTGGGTTTAGCATCTGTAAATCAACTCAGGGAGTGTGCATCAGATGCTTTTATCTAGGCACTTCAGAGAGGAGGCACAGCAGAGGGTTTGGAGGGGGGGTCTATCCCAGGAAGGCCCCTTAGGGTCCTTCCCAGCTTCAGGATCATGAAATAAGACGTTCCTTGTCAGCTGTATGACAGGAACTGGAAAACAGTAAATCCCCAGCGAGCCACGCGGGCTTTTGTTATGAGTATGTGAGTTATGATGCAGTCAGACCTCCTTGTTACAGCTGCGGAGATGGAGCCCGTCAGAGACTCCCAACGAGGAGCAATACCGAAGAGGAAAAGTGAAAATTTTTACATAACCTCCTGCTCGTTCTGCCTCTGTGGCTCAGCTTACTCTTTACAAATTCTGGATCACGTAGGTCAGGCAGTCTCAGAAAGTGGGGACTTACAATGCTAGGAATTGGAGCTTATCTCACTCACCCTCATCCTACAATTGCCCGGCCCCTGCAAACCTACTTGATCATGCCTGTACGCATGGCATTCCCCTCCCCGTCTTGACTGCTATTCCCGCGCGCAAAACCCCTTGGTTTAAACCAGCATATAGCAGCGAGTGGTGCCCACTATTGTCTCTCTGTATAAACTCTGTAACCTCTTTGTTTGAGCCTGAGCTTGGAGTGCTAACACCTCTGGGCCTGCCGGCGTAATTAACCTGAGTTTTCCAACTCTCCGAGTGCGGTGTTTGGTTTCTCGATTGCTGGTTTCTGCCGACAGTACTGCTGCCTCACTGGTTAGGACTCCCACACGAAAGAGCCCGTGGCCACCCCTTTTGCGGCATGCCAGACATCGTGCTGAGAAACCTGGTTCTATAAAACCTCTGCTGTAATAAGAATGGAATGCACCTCGGTTGCCTGCTCCGTCGTAAGACTGTTTGCCTTAACATGCTTGAAATCCCATCTCAGAAAAGCCCAAACATCTCTCTCCGTTACTCCTTGCAGTCTCTAGCATATAGGGCACACTCTTGGTGTCTTGAACTTGTATTCTAGGATCTAACATTTGCAAGAAACCACATCTCAATGATTCTACTGTGACTTTTATTATGGAAAACACTGAGTGCACATAAGCTTGGAAAGAGAGCTTACCAGGCGGCTCAGTGGCAAAGAATCCACCTGTCAATGCAGGAGACGTGAGTTTGCTCCCTGGGCCAGGAAGATCTGGAGTAGAAACGGCAACCCACTCCAGTATTCTCACCTGGAAAGTTCCATGGACAGAGGAGCCTGGTAGGCTATACAGTCCATGAGACCACGAAGAGTCAGGCACGACTGAGCGAATGAACACGCAGGTGAGATTAGAGAGACTGCATAATGGGTTCACGTGAGTTTCTTTAATCATCATGAAAAAGCACCCGTATTGTCCAATCCTGTTTCATCTCTTTATTCCCTTATTCTTCTTCTTTCTTTTCCTATACTGGAATGTTTCTAGAAAAATCCAAACTATCATCTACTTTTATCTTAAACACTTCAGAATGAGTCCATAACCAATAAACTTTTTTTTCCTTTTTATTTATTCTGCCATTATTACAACAAACAAAACTGATAATTCTTGCCCATGGTCATTTAATATCTGGTCTATATTCCAGGTTTTCTATGCTGCCTCAGAAATATTAAAAAAAATTTTTTTTATTGAAGTATAGTTGATTTAGAATGTTGTGTTAATTTCTACGGTACAGCTAAGTGACTCAGTTATACCTATATACATATATACATTTTTTATGTTCTTTTCCAGGAAGCTTTACCCCAGGATACTGACTTTATTTTAGTTCCTATGCTATAAAGTAGGACCACTGTAGGTAGAATAGTTCGTGTCTGCTAATCCCAAACTCCCAATCCATCTCTCCTATACCTCTCTCCCTGTTGGCAACCTCAAGTCTGTGAGTCGGTTTCTCTTTTGCAGACAGGTCCATTTGTGCCATATTTTAGATTCCACAAGTAAGCAGTATCATATGGCATTTGTCTTTCAAAAATATTTTTTTAAATGTTGACTCCTTTGAATCAGAATCTGGACAAAGACCACATACTAATTTTAGGTGTTAAACCTCGAAGTCTTAAGTCTCATGTCTGTAACTGCCCCACCCCCTAACCTAGGTTCCATGTCATGAATTTATTGGAGAAGTCAGATCAACTGCCCTGGAAAATATCCCACGGCACTGACTTGACATTTTCTAACTAGTTCCTCTGCTGAATTTCCTGTTAAATGAAAAGACCCAGAGGCTTGCTTAGATTCAGCTTAACTTTTTCCGCAAGGCTGCTTCAGAGGAGGTCCTGTGTATTTGTTTTGCATCATACCATAATGTCCTGTTACCCTCTTAGTGATATTAGGATTGATAGTGGGTTCCTGGCTCACCACCAGCCTGATCCCTCCTCTGTAGTCCCCATCAACCTGTCACCTGAGGGCTTTAGCATCTGCTAGTGACCGTTGCCTAGACTCATCCTTCCAATAGGTGGTTAAAAAAAGATTTCCTCATGCTATCATTCCTTCTACTTTTATCTGCTGGTATTCATCTATAAAGAAGAAAGTTCTGCCATCAACTACTGGTGAACTCTAAAATAAGGTTTGGGCTTCCCTGGTAGCTGAGATGGTGAAGAATCCACCTGCAATGCAGGAGACCTGGGTTCAATCCCTGGATTGGGAAGATCCCCTGGAGAAGGGAAAGGCTCCCCACTCCAGGATTCTTGCCTGGACAGAGGAGCCTGACAGGCTACAGTCCTCATGGTCACAAAAAGTTGGACAAGACTGAGTGACTAAGCGCAAAATAAGGTTTATACACAAACTTATGTTACCGGGGGAAAGGGACAGAGGGATAAATTGGGAGATTGGAATTGACATATATATACCACTACTATATATAAAAACTGATAACCTACTGTATAATGCAGGTGTCGACTAAAAATAATACGCACGCCCTCAAGGTTGAGAGGTTTTATTGGGTGGGAGTGTTAGGACTTGAGTCCAGGAGACAGTATCTCAGGTGACTCCAAGAGAGCTGATTCCAAGAAGGTGGCGGAGGAACCAGACTATATATGATTTTGCAGCTAGAAGCAGGTAATCTGAATATGTGAAGATTACTGTTAATCAAGAGAAAACAAAATCTCCTACATGAAGAGATTTAGTGATCTTCTATGTATGGAAAGATTCAAGCATCTGGGCTTGCTGAAATCATTTCTTTCATAAGCCTCTAGCCATCTGGGGCCAATCCTGCTTTCTTTATTGTTCACATACTAATTCCTTGTGTACTGTAAGAGATAACGAATGTGGTGGATGGCTGCCTCGAAATATCCCCCAGTTCCTCAGCACTTACCAGGGAGGAAAGGAGCTAATGGTTTCCAAATAGCTGGCTATGTTTCACCTGGGCTCAGAAATTTGCATTTGGAAAAGGCTTGTTTACTGGCAGAGCATAAAGCAGAAAACATTTCATTTCGCACAGGCAGCTCTTCTCCATCCTCTGTAATGACCCATATGGGAAAATAATCTAAAAAAGAGTAGATATATGTATACATATGGATCTGTGTATAAATGATTCACTTCACTGTACAGCAGAAACTAACACAACTTTCATCAACTATACGCCAATAAAAATTTAAAAATGATGAATTATACAGAAAAAACAGGATGATGACGTCTTTCCTTTTATCATGTTTTAGAATAGAGACCTGGTTGTCCGGTCAGTTTTTTGCTTGTTGTTTGTTTATATCTGTGAATTCATGACGTTTTATCTGCTCGATGTGCTTCAGTCCGTTACAGTCATCTTTTGGATGTTTACCTTGTATTTTAGACTGGCGGTGTAACAGAGTCCAAGCTTGCTCCGCATGCCACCCGATGGGCCGATGAAGCCGAGAGAGGAGATGCTGGGGCAAGGAAGAGACTTTAATCGGGGAGCCAGCAGACTCATAAGATGGCAGGCTAGGGCCTCAAAATAACCGTCTTATTGGGGCCTGGATGGCATGTTTCATAGGTCAGAGAGAAAGAAGCAAGGACGAGCTGAAGTCAAAAGGCAGAAGGGAGAGGGAGACGCAGTGGGGAAGTAAAGTGAAAGGGTCTTCAGTCTTGTAAAGCATCTCCAAGGGAACATCCAGCCTTCGGAAGGGTGTGTTATCCCTCCTTGAGCTGAACAAAGGCACTTAAGTCTACAGTCAAGCAGAGGGGCAGGGTCCCTCCAGGCAAGCCATTGAGTATAATAATAAATAATAATTTTTAAAAAGTCTTCCCTGTGGCTCAGCAGGTAAAGATTCCACCTGCAATGTGGGAGACCTGGGTTCGTTCCTGGGTTGGGAAGATCCCCTGGAGAAGGGAAGAGCTACCCACGCCAGTATTCTGGCCTGGAGAATTCCATGGATTGTATGGACATGACTGACAGTGTGCTTATTATTCACAATAATAAAAGCCAGTCAAATAAAGTTTCCAACATAGAGTCAGCCCTGGCTTCCCCCTGCCACAGTGGGGTACCCTTCATGTTGATCTGTCTATCCTTTTGACCTGGAATACTCGTGTCTGAAAATTTCTTGGCAGAAGACGATGTCCCAGGCTCATTCACCCTCTCCTGTCTCAGCCTTGGGGTCAGCCCTCTCTAAGGAGCCTGGTTCTGACAGGCGGTCTTGCTCACTGCTAGAGTCATGGGTATTGGGGATTTTTCATTTGGGACATCTATGAAATCATATTCATTTTGATTTCAAAATCAACCAGGGGAACAAATCACAATTAAATTTACACTTACGTGCCTTGAAATATAAGTTTGATGCTTAAAGGGACTCACCTTGCCAGGGTCCAGCCCTGGTGGATCCAGGGAATTCGAAGGGGAGACAGCATCAGTGAGGAGAGATTTATTTATTTAGAAATATAAAGAGAGATTAGGAAAGAATAGTGTAGTAGGAAAATTAGTGGTGAAAAGATAAATAACTTGGTTTACACGCAGAACCAATGAAACTCCAAGACAAGGGGTTTGCACCATCTGAGTAGGCCACCAGCACCCATTTGAATAGCAGAGGGTGCCCCGCCTTGGGCTCCCTCTCGCGTGGGTCTTAGAAGCCAGGGCAAATAAGTAGACACAGTGAGCCTCCATTCTCCAGATGGGAATTCAGCCAAAAAAGGGAGAAAAGAATGACATGGGGGAGCCAAGCATCGGTGCCAGATGTACAACTTTATTTTCAAAAGCAGCTTATATACCCCCAGTTGTACATAAAGAAATAATGGAATATGCAGAGTTATGCAGGGGCAGCAGCCCTGACCCTTATTGAGACCAGGCTTTCTTTTTGCATATCTTCCCGTATACAAAAGATCTTAGGTGGTTTTACATCATCTTCTGGCCAGGGGGCCTGTTAACATTTTCATGGCTCTTTTCCTAGATAAATGTCTATCAACCAGAAAACTCATTTTCCCTTGGAGTGTTTCTACTTTAATCTACATCACCCTCAAAGTACTAAATAAAGTCACATTCCTGTAGAACAAAGGTGCAGTGGGTTATAGCAAAGAAAGTACTTAACTCAAAGATCTAATGTCGCCAATACCAGGGCTACCACCTGTTTTTTCTATATACCAACTGTATCTACAAATAAAAGATATGAAAACTCGGCAGCAAGTATTGGCTCAACAAATAAAACCCTTAATCAGTCCTATTCTAATGATTTTGACTCCTCGGAAACGCCTACATTCCTAGGATGTTTTAAGCATCCCGTGCCCCTCGATGGGAGGCTGCAAACAAACACATGTGCAGATATGAGTCCAGACAGACCTGTCAGGCAGGCTAGAAAGCCATCAGAGGGGTTTTTGGATTGAAACACTCTTATTATGCCCAGGAGACTTATTATCTAAAAGCTCTAAATTAACTTTTTCTAGAAAAAGGTGGTGGGGGAACAGCCCCCTGTTAATGTCAGAGGCGTTGGTGAAAGGCATAACACAGTAAAGCAGGCAGACTCTGGTTTTGGTGGTAGATGCTAGAGAAAATCCAGGGGGGACCCCTGAGGCCTGATCCAGCCTTTGCATTTTGTCAAGCCCCCTTCCTTATGACCTTTGCCATGGGAGGGATTCCCCATGCTGGCTCCCAACAAATTTACACTTACATGCCTTGAAATGTAAGTTTGATGCTTAAAAGGACTCATGAGGACTCCATCAATTGAACGAGTCAGCCTCCAGGAAAAACCTAAAGGCAATCATGTTTTCTAAGTCTACTGGCAGTATCCTACAGGCAGGGAAATTGGCCTGACCTCTTTACTAGGGAGGAGGTGTCGAATAAGATCAAGGCTTGTTATCCCACCGCACATCACTGCCTGTACCCCACATCTGCTGAAGGTGATCTGGAGAATGGGCTGCGGCTCCCCTGTTAATGGAGCCAAGGTTACAATTTTATTCTGTCAAACATCTGGAAATGTATGGCAGGAGCATTCTGGCATATCCCTTGAGTTCATAACAACCTTTAAATTTGCTGGATACATAGACCCAGTGGGGAGGGGCAGGCAGCCGAGGTCCTGGTGGCCCCACAGAGCAGGCTGCCTAAACAGTACATTTTAGCCAGACCAGAGCAAAGTCATCACCCAACGTCAGCTCTGGGCACTGGTGTAGATTCTGTGAAGGTGGAATGGGACTTGGAGAGTAGACATCCCATTGACCCTGGATATTCATCAGAAGGACTGATGCTGAAGCTGAAGCTCTAATACTCATTGGAAAAGACCCTGAGGCTGGGATAGTTTGAGGGCAGGAAGAGAAGGGGGCAGCAGAGGAGGAGATGGTTGGGTGGCATCACTGACTCAATGGACATGAGTGTGAACAAACTCTGGGAGACAGTGAAGGACAGGGAGGCCTGGCGTGCTGCAGTTCATGGGGTAGCAAAGAATCAAACACGACTAAGTGAGTGAACAACAACTTCCCAGATTACCGAGGTTGTCAACTGCAGCAAAGCTATCTGATCTGCAGTTACTCATGCTCAGCCTGCTTGTGGGTACTATTATCCCACTTATTTTAAGAGCAGGGTTTTTGTTCCTTTATCCTTCCCTTCCCTCACATAGAACTTTGCAAGTACAAGTCACAGACACAAGTGACTTAAATACATTAGACTTTTTGACCTTGTATTCCACTCACGTACCTGGAATATGTAATAGGATCATATAGGAAAGTATTTTTAAAAAATCAACTAAAATCTCTTAATAATTGAAACCAGCAAAGTTCATCTTGTCTACTGTTTCCTCCACCTCCAGTTTCTGCCGTGCAGGATGTGAATTCACTCCCAGGGTGGTGGCCGTTCCACAGGGCTCCACCACCTCCTGACCACGCATCACACCTCAAGTGATGCTGGAGACTTTCACAGTCAGGCCCCCCGGATTTCTGTGACACCAGGCAGACCCACAGGGGCGCCAAGGCAGCACTGGGCTGGGGTCACACAAGGTCGGGAGTGAACGATAAGAAAGGAAGTCTCACCCCAGGAGGATGGGGACTGAGAATTAAAAGGTGATTCCTTGGTGAACTGCAGGTGATTCTGAGAGGCTGCTCCACACTCTCAGAGAGTCCTGAGCAAGGTCAAGCTCCAGTTGCCCTGAGGAGTGACCTTGAGAATTCAGCCTTATATGGACTTCCCTGTTGCCCCTCACTCCTCTGGTGCCTTGCTCCTGATCCCTGGAATTACCTCCCAAATAAAGCAAGAGCATCCAAGTCCTTCCCCTTCATGGATCACTGCCTTGTCATGGAGAAGGGGCTTGTGTAACTGCAAGAGTCAATTCCTAGGTAGGTTGATAAGAAGTCCAGAGTCCCCGAGGAGGAGAGAGGGGTCTGAGGCTCTTGAGGAGGAGACAGGGGTCTGGAATTCTCAAGGAAGAGAAAAGGACACGTTAGTCCTAGTCACAGAAAACTTTTTTTTCTTTAATCTTGGAGCTGATGATTGCACAACAGAACAACTCAGCTTAAACTCTGCACTGAGGATTATCTAACAACAGTGTATCCTGCTTGAGGTCAGTTTCTCCTTCTTGAAAACCTTCTGACCAATCCTGTTATCTTACAATATATACTATGGTCATAGGTCTGCTAAGAACTTTCTATTGCTAGTTCTAATCCTGTCATCTTAAAGCGTAAATTGTGGAGTGGGTCTAGGAAGACCTTTACAACCTTGAGACATCTTTTGATTTATTGTAATAACCAATTAAAAAAGTAACTCCCTTTAAGACTGGCGAGTGTGGGGGCACTCTCCGCCCCCTCCTAACATCTGTGTCAGAAGCTTTCTCTGTCCCTTTTTCACTTTAATGAAACTCTGCTACACAAAAGCCCTTGAGTGATCAAACCTGGTCCCTGGTTCCGAAGCTAAATCTTCTTCAGAGATCACGAATCTGACATCGTTCACCATAAGCTATCATAAGTCAATAAGGTAAGAGCTATGCCATGCATGGCCACCCAGGATGGACAGGTCACAGTGGAGACCCTGACAAAATGTGGTCCACTAGAGGAGGGGGTGGCACACCCCCCCCCCAAGCATTTTGGCTGTGGGAACCCCACGAACAGTATAAAAAGACAAAAAGATATGACACTGAAATATGAGTCCTCCCAGGTCGGAAGGTGTCTGATATGCTACTAGGGGAGATGGGAGGGCAATTCAATGGACATGAGCTTGGGCAAACTGCAGGAGATGGTTAGGGGCAGAGAGGCCTGGCATGCTGCACCCATGGGGTCATAGAGTTGGGCACGAACAACAACGACAGGTCCAAGTCCTTGCCCCGGGCTCACCTTTGGAAGGAACCCAAGCCCGTATGCCAGCTGTACTGCTCTACTGAATCACCAGTGCCTGTGCGGTGAGCCCCTACTCTGTGCCAGCCTGACCACCAGGGAGGGTGGCTGTGTGCAGCGCCCTGTACGGCTGTCAGTCCAGTACAGAAGGGATCTGAGGGGAGGCCGAAGCTAACTGACGCACCTCCACGCAGCTGACAAAAGGATTTCTCAACAAAACGATTTCGGTCTCAGTTTAGCTGAGTTCTCAAGACAACTGGTATCAACTGCTCCCATTTCACAAAATGTGTTACCAGATCACCTATGCAAGGCTGTGACAGCTCCTGACCATTAGCTGACCTCCTGTGTCCGATCTTTAAAAGAGGTTTGAGAGGTTGAGGGAGGTACTTGATTAGAAGAGCTTTTTTCTTTTTTTTTTTCCTACTCTCTGTTTCTCCTGGTGATTTTATGAGGACCCCTGCCTAGGGCTTCCAAGGGGGCGCTGGTGGTAAAGAACTCGCCTGCCAAAGCTGGTGACACAGAGAAAGGAGGGCTCCATCCCTGGGTGGGGAAAATCCAAAAAACAGAAGCAATATTGTAACAGATTCAATAAAAACTTTTAAAAACTGTCCTCATCCAAAAAAAAAAAGCAACTAAAAAAATCAGTTCAGTTCAGTTGCTCAGTCGTATCCGACTCTTTGCGACCCCATGAATTGCAGCACGCCAGGTCGCCCTGTCCATCACCAACTCCTGGAGTTCACTCAAACTCACGTCCATCCAACAATGATCTTCCTAACATTGGCGCCCTCTGTACTTAAAAGCTTCCCAGCTGGCACAGTGGTAAAGAATCCACCTGACAATGCAGGAGACACTAGCGATGCAGGTTCGACCCCTGGGTCAGGAGAATCTCCCCGGAGGAGGAAATGGTAACCCACTGTAGTATTCTTGCCTGGAAAACCCGATGGACAGAGGAGCCTGGCGGGCTACAGTCCATGGGGTCATAAAGAATCAGACACGACGGAGCTCACACGCGGCTGCCTAGGGAAGTGAGAGTGTGGTTTCCAGAAAGTTTTAAACTACAGGTGCGCCTCTGTGTTTCTACTGGGCGGCGCTGCTCCGACCCTCTTGAACCACTTGTCATTTCACATCGATCGCGTCTCTGTCACCACACTGTCAGATCCCAGCGGACAGTCCGCTTGGTTCAGGGCTCATCCCAGGCGCCGGCACACAGGAGGTGCAAGGTCATCAGCTGCCCAACCAACATGGTCTCAGGAAGGGACAGACTGCACGCAGAAGGGTGAGCAGGTCGGAAAGTGCGGATCTCAGAGGCACTCCCCGCCCGCGGCCCCAGCAGCGGCTGGAGCAGAGTTGGCTCCGGGTCGTCCCAGGAAGGAACTGGGGGGCGGAGTTGCCAGGGGCACGGGAGCCTGCGGAGTTGCCAGGGGCACGGGAGCGGGTAGGCCCCGCCCGCGCCCCGCCCGCGCCCCGCCCTTCCCAGACTCGCGCGGCGCGGCCGCCGTTTCCAGGCAACAGCAACCCCGCGGCGCCTGGCAGCCCGAGGCGAGAGGGCTGCAGCCCGGCCTTCGACGGGCGGACGGACGGAGCTCGGCGGCCGAATGGAGGACGACGAGGAGGAGATCACGGCCGCCGCGCTGCGGGGCAAGCCCCGGCCGCTGCCCATCTCGGCGCTGTCCGCCTTCAGCTACGTCCCTCCGCGGCGCCAGGACCCCAAGGAGCACAGCTACTACTACCGCCAGGGCTGGGTGAGCCGGGG
>SJYF01000373.1:5649480-5665538 GCA_006410515.1 Procapra przewalskii | reverse complement strand
TCCCTGTCCATCACCAACTCCTGGAGCTTGTTCAAACTCATGTCCATCAAGTTGGTGATGCCATCCAACCATCTCATCCTCTGTCATCCCCTTCTCCTCCTGCCTTCAATCTTTCCCAGCATCAGGGTCTTTTCCAATGAGTCCGTTCTTCCCATCAGGTGGCCAAAGTATTGGAATTTCAGCTTCAGCATCAATCCTTCCAATGAATATTCAAGACTGATTTCCTTTAGGATGGACTGGTTGGATCTCCTTGCAGTCCAAGGGACTCTCAAGAGTCTCCTCCAGCACCACAGTTCAAAAGCATCAGTTTTTTGATGCTCATCTTTCTTCACAGTCCAACTCTCACATCCATTCATGACTACTGGAAAAACCATAGCTCTGACTAGACCGACCTTTGTTGGCAAAGTAATGTCTCTGCTTTTTAATATGCTGTCTAGGTTATTCATAGCTTTTCTTCCAAGAAGCAAGTGTCTTAATTTCAAGGCTGCCTTCACCATCTGCAGTGATTTTGGAACCCAAGAAAATAAACTCTCTCACTGTTTCCCTTGTTCCCCATCTGTGTGCCGTGAAGTAGGGGTGGGGGAAGGAACACGCACACCTGGAAGAGGAGTTGGGGGGGAACTGGGCCTGCAGGGGTGGGGTAGGCCGGACACTCAGCCAGTGCTCCTGGCCTTTAGGGGGTGGGTTAGTGCTTAGTGCTCTCTGGGAAAGTGAGGGGAGTCCCCAGGTCCCGACTGCTTCTACCGGAGCAGCAAGCTGCCTGGGTGCCCAGGATCTGGAGGAAGATTGGGAGCTGGGGTCCACCGCTGGGCGAGGCTCCCTCTGGGGTCTGACTGCAGCAGGCTTGGCTGATTTGGTTTATTCTTCCTGAATTCACCAGTCAGACACGGGGCTCCACCTTTCTGGGGCCAAATCAACCAAGCAGCAGAGAGATGCCCAAGTGACCCGACCAGGTCTCCGTGCCTGGAAGGAGATCAAACGTGAGCGAGAAACGTAGTTCAAACACACCCTGCCACCTGCTTTAAGAAAGCTTTATTAAAACACAGCTGCAAGCTCATGTGTTTAGCATTGTCAGTGGCAACCTCGCAGAGCTGAGTAGCTGCAGCCAAGTCAGGGGGACGGGCAGAGTCTAAAACGGTGACTGTCTGTCTCTACAGAAAACACCTCCAACATCTGCTCTGATGACTTACTGCCCCGGGAAGGTAGGGATGGGCCTTAGAAAAAGTAATGCAAATAGATTGTAAAGGGGGAAAAAAACATGAAAAACTCAGTACTGTTGATCGCTGGGTCATAGGCAAATTCAAGTACTGAAGCCTTTAGTGTCATAGGAAAAAAAAGAAAAATGACCCAGGAGAAAGGTTAACACTTAAATAAAAAGGCCTTCAAGGCTGCAAGAACCACAAAAGACATTTCAAAGTCCATTCGCAAGCCAAGTCCAAGTGGTAATGAAGTCCTTGTGTGAAGTGGTATTTAAGCAGCTGCAGGACTCCAGAAGCTGATCCTCTGACCTTGAGAGCATTTGGACTAAAGAGGATGAAGTGTGTATCACAGGTTTGCTGGGGGACCCAGCTGCCCCTAAATTCTTTGTAAATAATTCCAAGCTCCAGTCAAAGCTGACAAGAAACATGGAGAAACTAGCTCTTCAGTCAATCTCTGGGTGTTACCCTCACGGGTCAGTTCCTTAGGAGCTCAGGAGTCCTGGTGAAAATACTGTGTGTGTGTGTGTGTGTGTGTGTGTGTGTGTGTGTGTATGTGTGTGTTAGTCACTCAGTCGTGTTGACTCTCTGTGACCCCAGGGACTGTAGCCCTCCAGGCTCGTCTGTCCATGGGATTCTCCAGGCAAGAATACTGGAGTGAGTTGCCACGCCCTCCTCCAGGGGATCTTCCTGACTCAGGGGTTGAACCCAGGTCTCCCACATTGCAGGCGGGTTCTTCACCATCTGAGCCACCAGGGAAGAGCTGGGGTAAACTACTGACTCTGTGTTAATTAGCTCAGAGTCACAGAGCAACCACTGTGTCACACCTTGCCTGTTTCTGAGTCAGAGATCAGAGCCAACTGCCTGGAGCTCTTATGAGAATTAATTTCACTAAGGGTGGAAAGCGGCACATGGTAAGCCCAGTGTAAGCAGACCTCTTCTTCTTATCATTTTTATTTGTTCATCTTAGTGATGATTAGAGTTTCCTTTCACTGAAGGCTGGGTCTCAGAGGCCTTTTTTCCTCCAACCCTTGTTCACAGTTGGAAATTAACACAGGTGAGGCGGGTAGTCTGTCGATGTGTCAATCTGTTGGTTCCTAAATTCTAAGGCATCTCCCCTGTGGGAGCTCAAAGTCAAATCTCTCATAATAGCACACTTATTCAAAGCCTGGGGCTCAGGTGGTAAAGAATCTGCCTGCCCTGCAGGAGACCCTGGTTCGATCCCTGGGTTGGGAAGATCCCCTGGAGAAGGAAATAGCCACGTACTCCAGTATTGCCTGGAGAATGCCACGGACGGAGGAGCCTATGAGCTACAGACCATGGAATAGCAAAGAGTCTGATACGACTGAGCAGCCAACACTTTGACTTTCAATGCTGTGGATCTTAAGACAAATTTTTCCTCTAAAGCTCCCAGCAAAATGCTGTCAATTCCTGTCTCGCTCCCGAAGGGGCCTCTAGCAGTGCGTACTTTTCCCATAGGTTCAGTTCAATGGCATTTAAAAATGACTTTTCTTCTTCTTCCGCCTCAGCCACATTTCAGCCCCTGAAATGCAAAGGCTAAGTCAGAGGAGAATGACCTTTCATGAAGGTTTTGATTTAATTTTTCAGTCCAAGAGCTGCATTGAGGGAAAAAAACCTTAGGCAGTGTTAGAATATGCTTTCTGTCATGCTAATGTCAATTGTGGATAGCTCTGTTGTGAGAGAAGCTTTGCTCAGAAAGCCCTATCTCAGCTTTGATGGGATTAGCCACTTTGCTTGTTGGCTTGTGGCAGAGACACAGAGGCCTGGGGTTGAGTGTTTCTTTACCCTCCTGATACTAAATTTCCCTTTGCCAGGTGCGGTCAACGACTTGGTAAAAAAGATAACGGGTTTGACCGCGCAGAGGTGCAAAGGAGCATCTCTGAAGGGCCTGTGCCAGCGTCCAGGATGCAGGATGTGTGCAATCTCAGCTCCACGAGCCCCTCCTGAGTGGAGGAGCCGTTAGGCACCACACAGGCCTGCCACACCTCGGGCAGGTGAGCCCCAGTTCTGTTGCTGGCCCCCTTTAGAATCTAGACAGGTTTCTCTCTGTTATCCCGTGGACTCTCACATCTACACGCCGTCCAGTCTCAGCGTGTACTAGCCAAATGCAAGTATGCCCCCTGCGAGATACATTTCCGTTCCCACTCCTGCCTGATTTTCTCCTTGGCATCTACTACTGTCTAACGTACTAAATATTTTCCTTAGTTTCCCTGTTGGGTTTTCTTTTTTCTCTCTCTCTCCTATTAAAATAGGAGGGCAGGGACTTATTTACCTGCTTCCTGTGTCCGCAACAGTTGAAAGAATGCCCACGGTCTCATAGATGGTGTGTCATAAATACCTGCTGATGACTCAGAAAGGATGGATGAACGGATGCAGATTTTTTTAAACAAAGTGACAAGTGACCGATTGACAAGCTTAGCCTCTTAGACTAAACAGAGGTTTCCTTTTGGATTATCTGCTGTTTGGGTTATCCTTGACCTTGCTCTTGTCCTAGAGGGACCAAAATTGGGAGTGGACTGTGGTTGCCTCTCTCTGTCTGGGCTGGCTGCACTCGCTCTGCTCAGTGATCTGTCCCTGGAAGCTTAAGGCCTGGAGGGGTGGGGCTGAGTGTCTTCCTCCAGCTTAGGAAGGGGCAGGTCACCAAGAAACGAGGATGGAGTGAGCTGAGGGGTCAGTGTGTCCTCCTAGTGGAAGGCCTCCTGGAAGGAAACACCGGGAGGGGGGAAGAAGCGTTCCCAACAGTCATGACCGCCGTGTGAACAGGCGGTGAAGGCCTTTCCGTGTGTTTATGAATGTGATCGTGTGCGTCAAACTTCTTAAATAATAATATGTTCGCACATGATCACACAACTATGTGTATATACTTGTAGCACACCCTTCATTTAACATTACATCTCAGACTCTTTCCAAATCATCTCCTTTTAAGAAGCACAACAATCAAATAATACATGAAAAGTATTAGTCACTCAGATGTGTCTTGACTATTTGTGACCCCATGGAATGTAGGGGCTTCTCTGTCCATGAGGTTTTCCAGGAAAGAATACCAGAGTGGGTGCCATTTACTTCTTCAGCAGGTCTTCCTGACCCAGGGATTGAACCTGGGTCTCAAGGGCTCCCAAATCACTGCAGATGGTGATTGCAGCCGTGAAATTAAAAGACACTTACTCGTTGGAAGGAAAGTTATGACCAACCTACACAGCATATTAAAAAGCAGAGACATTACTTTGCCAACAAAGGTCCATCTAGTCAAGTCTGTGGTTTTCCCAGTAGTCATGTATGGATGTGAGAGTTGGACTGTGAAGAAAGCTGAGCGCTGAAGAATTGATGCTTTTGAACTGTGCTGTTGGAGAAGACTCTTGAGAGTTCCTTGGACTGCAAAGAGATCCAACTAGAACCTTCTAAAAGAGATCAGTCCTGGGTGTTCTTTGGAAGGACTGATGCTGAAGCTGAAGCTCCAATACTTTGGCCACCTGGTGCGAAGAGTTGACTCATTGGAAAAGACTCTGATGCTGGGGGGGATTGGGAGCAGGAGGAGAAGGGGATGACCAAGGATGAGATGGCTGGATGGCATCACCGACTCGATGAAAGTGAGTTTGCGTGAACTCTGGGAGTTGGTGATGGACAGGGAGGCCTGGTATGCAGCAGTTCATGGGGTTGCAAAGTATCAGACATGACTGAGTGACGGAACTGAACGGAACTCCTGCGTTACAGGCAAACAGCACTTTCCCCAATATAGTTAAGCCTCTTAGGCACGTGTAAGATTAGACTCAGGTTTCAGCCCACGTGGATGGCTTTTTCTTCCAGGATGTGAACTGCTGCTGGTGGAGGGTGGGGGGATGAATGGGGAGCTGATATCAGTGGAAGAGAGAAGGCAACTGGCGCCACTCTTGTTAAATTGACAAAATATTCAGATTATTTGGAAAGTTATGAAAATTTCCCCAACTTGGGATCTAAACTCACCAAAGAGGAAACAGTCTTTGCCAGGAACCAAAGAGATAGTTGAGTATTGTTCTTTTAAAAATGTTAAGGCTGTGTCCTTGATGAGCTCCAGTTCTTCTGAGACATAGAATTTTGAGCAATGTTAAAATTAATGAACACAACCTCCTTAAGCTTCATCTACTACCTAATTCCCAAGGAGAAGTGCCCAAAGTATCAGAAGGAAAAATGAATCTCTTAAGAATCAAAGAAAACTACCTTCGGTCACCTTGGGAATTTTCAGTCTTGAAAGAAGGTCACACAGCTCTGGGTAGGTAGGCAGGCGGTTCTGAAAGCCTGCAGGTGGCAGGTAGCGGAGCCATGGCCCGTGAGGAGGGGTGGTGATGTAGTCCCGTCATAACCTTCTTAGTCAAGCCAGGCTGGGACGTGCTATGCATGCAAATGGACGCCAAACCCTGAGAGTCTTAACTAGTGGGGTGTCACAGCCTGATCATACTGACAAAGGGGGATTTTAGCATTTCTTCTGGACTTTGCATTCATTTAAAAGCCTAAGATTGCCACGATGGGCATACTATACCACAGAAATGATCAAATGCTACAAAATTGGGTCTTTTTTCCTCAGAGAACAAGTTGTTAACACAAGCCCACCACTGGCCTTAAACATATAAACAGAATGAAATATAGCCCAACATGTATGTTTCAGCCCTGGGCAGCTCTTCTGAATGTAGTGACTTGGAAACTAGGCTTCTCCATTTTAGTTGCTCCGTTATTGCCAAGGCCTGGGGATCTTTGTGGCTTTGTAGTCCTTCCGTGGATCCTTTAATTTGCTGGCCATTGAGCAAGGTGAAAATTGACGTTTTCAAACTGTGGTGCTGGAGAAGACTCTTGAGAGTTCCCTGGACAGCACAAAGATCAAACCAGTCACTCCTAAAGAAACTCAAGCCTGAATATTCATTGGAAGGACTGATGCTGAAGCTCCAATACTTTGTCCACCAGATATGAAGAGATAACTCATTGGAAAAGCCCCCGATGCTGGGAAACACTGGGGGCAGGAGGATAAAGTGATGACAACTAGGGTGAGATGGCTGGATGGCATCACTGACTCAATGCACGTGAGTCTGAGCAAACTCTGGGAGACAGTGAAGGACAGGGAAGCCTGGCGTGCTGCAGTCCACGGGGTTGCGAAGAGTCAGACATGACCCAGTGACTGAACAACGACAAAGAGCAGGGTGGGAGAGTGTGGAGGCCTGCAGCAGAGTTTCTTGGGGACTAGGCCTAGAAGGTGGTGTCCACTGATTTCACCCTCATTCCCTGGCCAGAGCTGTATCCCACCTGCCTTGGATAATTATGATGGGAACTGGAAATTGCAGGCTTCTGTTTGTGCTGGAAGAAGAACGGTGTTTGGTGGGCACTCAGTAGTACCCTTGCCACAGTGGAAAAATATGTTTCTTTCCTTTCTCTTGTTTCTTCTTTGCAGAGCTGATCTGGTTTAAAGTTTCAATGGAGAGTGGATTTACATTCAGAATGGTCTGAAAGGGAGGAGAAAATAAAGGACTTGGTTTGCTAAGAATCTTACCCCAAATATTTGTGTGAGAATTTTTGTGACTTCTGGGAGGAGGAGAGCTTCCAAGATTGGGAGGCGGCACTGGGCATAATAAAACCCACAGCCCTAGAGGAGACGGACCCTAGGACCCCTGCTGCTCACCTCCTCTCTGGCCGAGGTTCTCCGGGTGCAGAAGGGGACACCCGTGGCCACCACCAGCTGCTCCTGATCCTAGGGAAACAGGTCATTCAGTTGCACTGTAGGTTGTCCCTGAAACACACCTATTTCACAGGTCAGCTGGGCCCGAGGGATTCCAGTGATGATGAGACATTTAGATTATGACCAAGAGCCCAGACTGTATTACTGTGTAAATGGAAGTGACTGACTTTCAGGTTACTGTCTGTGCCTGCCTTTGGGCTTCTACTGGGGCTGGCCTGTAGCTCTGAACCCTAAAGGGAATGATCCACATTGCAGTAGCTCCCTTACAGAAGGCGGGCATGCTTGTCTGGAGAACCTGCCTTCCACCATCCCAGCAGAGTGAGTGGCAGGCATCCTTGAGCTTCTGATGTATTTCTGCAGGGCCCACTGGCCTGGGGATTATTTAAAAAAAAAAAAAAAAAGTTGCTGCAAGATGTCCTTAATCTCTTTAGGCTAGAAGAGAGCACCCAGCCGACCCCACCGGCTTCTGTGCACATCCTACTCATTGATGTTAAAGATAACTGAGATTTTGGGCTTCCCTGGAAGCCCAGTGATTGACTCCACACTTCTAATGCAGGGGGTTGTGGGTTTGATCCCTGGTCAGGCAATGAAGATCTAACATACCATGCTGTGTGGCCAAAAAAAAAAAAAATATAGAGCCTATAAAAAAAAAAATACTGAGGTTTCTCTATCATTTCCTAAAGGTTTTTAAAGTTTGAATTTTATGTGATAAGCAATTGTCTGATTTTACATGGTCAGAGTGGTGGGTATTCTGTTTGTGGTATTTCCCCTTTTGCTTTTATGCTTAGGAGGCACCTTATGGCTTTTCAACTATTTCCCTAATCCATCCTGAGTTTACTTTTGCCCTTAGTGTGATATGAAGACCTAAGTTTCATTTTCTTTTTTCCCCCAAACAGCTAGCCAATGTTCATGGCACGAAAATCTGAATAATGTATCACCTCTCCATTGATTTGGGTCTTTGGCTTTTTTATCTGTGTGAGTACAAGTTTGGACTTCCCTGGTGGTCCAGTGGTTAAGACTCTGTGTTTCCAGTGCAGGGGGCAGGGGTTCAGCCCCTGGTCAGGGAAATAAGATCCTGCATGCCTCTTGACGTGGTCATGTATGGATGTGAGAGTAAGACTATAAAGAAAGCTGAGAGCTGAAGAATTGATGCTTTTGAACTGTGGTGTTGGAGAAGACTCTTGAGAGTCCCTTGAACTATAAGGAGATCCAACCAGTCCATTCTGAAGGAGATCAGTCCTGAATATTCATTGGAAGGACTGATGCTGAAGCTGAAACTCCAATACTTTGGCTACCTGCTGCGAAGAATTGACTCATTGGAAAAGACCCTGATGCTGGGAGAGATTGAAGGCAGGAGTAGAAGGGGACAATAGAGGATGAGATGGCTGGATGGTATCACTGACTCGATGGACATGAGTTTGAGCAAGCTCCGGGAGTTGGGGATGGACAGGGAAGCCTGGCGTGCTGCAGTCCATGGGGTCTCAATGGGACACGACTGAGTGACTGAACTGAACTGAGTACAAGGTTGCCTTCAGGAGGCTGTAGGTTGCCTTCAGGAAGGGTGAAAGTCAGGGCCGGCCAAACCAGGGCATGCACAGACCCAGCAGGTGAGTGGGAGAGAGAAGGCAGTGCTGAGAAGAAGCTCCTGCAAGGCGACCTCATTCCACGCCCACTGGGGCACAGACTGAGCAGCCCAGCACCCCTCTGGCACGTGGAGTGAGTCAGAATGCAGGCAGGCCAGCACGCCAGCATCACTGAGCCAGCGCCTTATACATGGCACCTCTGCAACTTTCAAGGACCTGAGAATAATGTTTCTAAAAGAGAGCCTTGTTTTCCTGCTGCTGCTGCTGCTAAGTCCCTTCATTCGTGTTTTCCTGACTAGATGGTTAATGGTGTTGCCAGGAAAAGCCAAAATGGCTCCATGTTGGAACTGTGTTGACTTGCTCTCTGTTGCTTCTGTTATTATAATAACTCATAGTTTCCTGCCTCAGAGGGCCCTGCCCCTCTGCCTGACTATTGAGAAAAAGTGCCTTTGTTCAGGGCCCTGTCCACCTGTGGATGAAAGGAAGAAACTGGCCCCCTCTGCCTGAGGCTATTCTAGGAAACAGTTGTAAGATTAATGGCCTTTTTGTTTACTGTGTCACCTCCGGCGCCTCCCACCCTCCAGTCTCTCTTCTATAAAAGAACCTGGCATCTCGACCCTGATGAGATGGTTGTTTTAAGACGTTAGTTTGCCATCTCCTCGGTCAGCTGGCTAACCTGATGCTTCAACACCCCCTCTCTCGGATGCACTGGCCTACTGTGCTTCGAGCAGAGCAAGCTTGGGCTCCGTAGCACTGGTACCAGGACAGCAGCCACGTCTGAGTTCACTGCTGGAGGTTTCAAGGCAGGTGGGTTTTGTAGTTATTAAGTCCCTAAGACATGTCTGAGTCTTTGACCCTATGGACTGCAGCACACCAGGCTTCCCTGTCCTTCACTATCTCCTAGAGTTTGCTCAAACTCATCTCCACTGAATTGGTGATGCCATCCAACCATCCCATCCTCTGTCATCCCCTTCTCCTCCTGCCTTCAATCTTTCCCAGCATCAGGGTCTTTCCCCATGAGTCAGTTCTTTGCATCAGGTGGCCAAAGTATTGGAGTTTCAGCTTTAGCATCAGTCCTTCCAATGAGTATTCAGGGTTGATTTCCTTTAGGATGGACTGGTTGGATCTTCTTACTTTCTAAGGGACTCTCAGGAGTCTTCTCCAGCACCATAATTCGAAAGCATCAATTCTTCAGTGATCAGCCTTCTTTGGGACTTCCCTGGTGGCTCAGAGGTTAAAGCGTCTGCCTGGAATGTGGGAGACCAGGGTTTGATCCCTGGGTTGGGAAGATCCCCTGGAGAAGGAAATGGCAACCCACTCCAGTACTCTTGCCTGGAGAATCCCATGGAGGGAGGAGCCTGGTAGGCTACAGTCCATGGGGTCACAAAGAGTTGGACATGACTGAGCGACTTCACTTCACTTCCCTTCAGCCTTCTTTATGGTCCAACTCACATCTGTACATGACTACTGAAAACCCCATAGCTTTGACTATACAGTCCTTTGTCAGCACTTGGCTGGAGGAACATAAATGACAGGCCTGACTTACAAGGTGGAAATTAGAGATCGGCTGACACGTGGATTTCTTCTTTTGCTGCTGCTAAGTCGCTTCAGTCGTGTCAGACTCTGTGCAACCCCATAGATGGGGGCCCACCAGGCTCCACCATTCCTGGGATTCTCCAGGCAAGAACATTAGAGTGGGCTGCCATTTCTTTCTCCAATGCATGAAAAGTGAAAGTGAAGTCGCTCAGTCATGACTGACTCTTTGGGACCCCATGGACTGCAGCCTACCAGGCTCCTCCATCCATGGGATTTTCCAGGCAGTTTTATTTTTGTAGTAAGAAAAATTGGGGATTAAAATTATGAAGATGTTACAGATGGTAGCTCTGTTAACAGGATCATTTTCTAACACATCAGAGCTCTATGTATGTGTGTTTTATACGTATGTTTGCTATAGTATAAAGTACATGAATAATTTACATGTATATATAATATATGCCATATATATATGTTCATACATATATGAATTATAGCTTTTATAGCTGCTGTATATGATTAAAATATTTCTGTCTCTCTGAAGAAAAACATCTCTTTGGATATATTGTCCTAGTATTCAGAAATCATTCGCTTTTCAAAGTTGTACAAACCTATTAGAGAAAATCTGAGAAATTCAGGAGAAGCAGAAATGAAGGAGAAAACACAGATATGAAACAGATTATTATTATTTTAAGGTTTGACCTCCAGGATGGAGTCAGGGAGAGTGAGGAGCCTCTTCTGGGAAGAAGGGGGTCTCTAACAAGTGGAGAAAAATTGCCCCTGGAAACATCTGTACCCCGTTGGGGCCTCTCGGGAACCAGAGGCCTGGCCTCCCTGCTCTCATCTCTGCCCACACGATGACCTTCTCTACACACGTTCGTTGCCACGAGGAATCTCTATATGTTATCTCTACTCTCCATCAGGGAGAGTTCAGGCTTTTCAAGCCCCCTGAAACTTCCACGACTCAGCTCCTGGATAAACCCATGGCTTGCTTTCTCTTTTTCTTCCCAGACTGGAATCATTTCCCTGTATGACTGTGTTTTTAAGAGGGATCCAGGTTATAATCAGAAGTTACACCGAGATGACAGAGAACACGCCAAAAGCCTGGGACTCCATGTTAATGAGGAGGTAATAGCAAGAGGGTATCACCGGGTGTGAACAGATTCCCTGTGTGCATGTTCACCGTTGTGTCCAGTCGGACGCACGAAACTCTCCCGTCTTCCTGTGCCGGGAAGAGACGGCTGAGCTGCGGTCACGGTCACTCGGTTCTGCCCTGTTAAACTGCCTATTCATTTCTGTGACTGTTGTTTAGTCCTGTGAAAGTGAAAGTGTGAGTGTCTCAATTGTGCATGGACTGTAGCCTGCGAGGCTCCTCTGTCTGTGGAATTCTCCATTCACTGGAGTGGATTGCCATTCCCTTCTCCAGGGGATCTTCCCAAACCAGGGATCAAACCTGGGTTTCCTGTATTGCAGACAGATTCTTTATGACCAGGGAAGCCCAGCCCACTCCTATAGAACTTAACAATTCCATGACAGCAAAACTCAGAAGTTCTTTCCGACAGATAAACAGGTCTTTGCTGAACCTCTGAGGCCTGGTATCAGGGTTTCGGGGGCCCTGGCCTTCTGGGAATGAAAGCACACAGGCAAGACAGATTATTTCTCCTGACTTACTGGGTCTCTGTATGCACCATATATGGTTCAGTTCCTCTGTTTATCTGAATAGTTTTCTGGAAGGAGCTGACAAGGGTAGGTGGTGACCAATCAAGGGAGCCAGACTTCCAGGGTGAGAAGGTCAGGGTCACAGCAGATGCCTGGGGTGGAGGGAAGGAGGAGAAGGCTGTGCATCCCCTAGGCAGGGTCAGGACCATCTGCCCACTGGGTTAGACCCCACTTCCACACTAGAACATTGTCTCCATAAAATCTGACGTGAGGACAGTATGTTTATTAAAATTCATGTGCTGTGCTAATATCTTCATCTTTGTACAATACACAGAAATCAGCATGTAAGAGCTTCTGGTGGGACTGCTTTTTGATCAGAGGATTTTTGCCTGCCGCTGTTAATGTTTTAGAACGTCGCCATGTCAGTTTCCGTGAAACTTGTAATTGACGTGGAGTTGGGTGATGGGAGTGCTAAGAGGTATCCCTGCTTAAGTCACAGACATGAACAGTTTTGCTGCTGTGTTGCTGTTTTGCAGTGGCTAAGTCGCGTCCCACTCTTGGCGACCCCCATGGACAGTACCTCCCTGTCCTTCACTGTCTCCCAGAGCTTGCTCAAACTCGTGTCGGTCGAGTCGGTGCTGCCGTCCAACCATCTCATCCTCTGGTGCCCCCTTCTCCTTGTGTCCTCAGTTTCTCCCAGCATCAGGGTCTTTTCCAATGAGTCTGTTATTTTGGGTTTGTATTAATTCATTACCTGTTAGCAGTGAAGTTACTGCTTTTCCCTTACAAGTACGGACTTCCCTGGTGGCTCAGACGGTCAAGTGTCTGCCTACAATGAGGGGGACCTGGGTTCAATGCCTGGGTCAAGAAGATCTCCTGGAGAAGGAAATGGCAACCCACTCCAGTATTCTTGTCTGGAAAACCCCATGGACGGAAGAGCCTGGTGGACTACAGTCACAAAGAGTCAGAGATGACTGAGGGACTTCACTTTCACTTTTCTCACAAGTATACATGCCTAGCATGACTTAAAGTCAGTCAGAGATTTTGAGCACCTCCCATATGCCGCTGAGCATAAAGGGGGCAAAACAGGAGTGTCTGCCCTCATAGAGCTGGAATTCCCAGGAGGAGACAGAGGAATAAAACCCAGTAAATGATGAACTGAATCCAGGCGGTGATAAGTGGTATGCCTTTTAAGGGGATGCGGACATTGAAAGGGATGAGGAGGTCTGGGGATGTGATGGGGCTGGGAGATGAGGAATTGGGGAGATGTGGAGTTGGGGAGATGTGTGTCTGGGAGAAGGAAGGAGGGGAACAGAAGACAGGCGGGAAGAGCAGTAGGGAGAAGGGAAGAGAGGGAGGAGGGACGCGATCCCCAAGGCAGCGGGTACCTGGCACCCCCTGTCCTCTGAACGTCTTGAGGACACTGGGTGGCCCGGAGCAGAGGGAACAGAATCTGACCTGGTTGAAGAGCATCCCCCTCCCCACCCTGGCGTCAGTGTGGTCTTAATCGGCTCCTTTGGGGCTGCGATGGTTCCTTTGTAGGTTTCTTCTGCCCCGAGAAGTCCAGTGGAGGCGGGAGGCGGGTGTGGGACACGCAGGCAGGGACAGGCGAGAATGCTCTACCTTCCCTCCCACAGGAGCGCGAGCGGCCGGTGGGGGTGCTGTCGTCTTCGGTCTACGGGCGGCGCATCCACCAGCCCGTGGAGCCTCTGAACCGGGACCACGGCCGTGCGGGCCACGTGAAGGCGGACTTCTACCGGAAGAATGACATCACCAGTATCAAGGCGCCTGGTTTCGGGCACATCTCTCCCGCCTGAACTCCTTCGATGGCCCGAAGGGCGCACGGGAGAGAGTGGTGGCACGGGCGGGGCAGGAGGGAGGGCAGCGCTGGGGACGCTCGGAGGGCCTCCCGGGCCGGCGGGCACCCCTGATGCACCTGGATGCGCGCTGGGTCGCGGGGAAGGATCAAGGACCACGCAGGGATGCTTGCCTGAGTGTTTCCTGGGCGGCCAGCCTGGCCAAAGGCCTGCGATTCTTAGGATGGACACCTGGTAGGACGTTTTTCCACTGAAACCTATTTCAGGAGGAAATGATGCTGGAGGCTGATCCATTGTGGGCATCTAAATAAAATGAAAACTTTATTCCTCCGTGACCGCGGTTGGTTTTGCTTTCTGTTCGCTCCTCTGAAGGTTTGCGCGTCTCCCTGGCGGAGGCGCTCATAGCAATGGTGCGCAGGTGTTTTTCTTACTGCTCATGGGAACTGCTACCGTCTGATGGCACAAATAACACTTAATGGGAGATACAATAAAATTGCCTTTTGGCACAATTAGACTCTAGATTCTACAAGCGCCCCCTCCCCCGCCAGAGGTCTGAGGCACAAATCACAGAATTTTGCATAACTGAGGACAAAAGCAGCCTGCAGGACAAGCGGCCAGTGAGCAGGGCAGTACTGCTCCAGGCGGCGCAGGGGCTTCTCTGGCCGAGGAGCCTGGGCTTTAGTGCCCCTGGGTTATTTGCCCCAGGACATGTGAAATCTTCCCGGACCAGGGATCGAACCCCGTGTCTAATGCATTATAAGGCGGATTCTTAACCAGTGGACCACTAGGGAAGCCCCATCTTTAAAGTGGGAGTTCCAAGCCTTGAAGAGTTTGTGTGGAAATCAAGGGGCCACTGGAGTGCGGTCTTTGCTCACTCCATAGGGGCAGTGATGGTTCATTTGTAGTTTTCTGTTAGGAAGCAGCTGCTGCTTTTAACAAAAGTTGGAAATGTTTACTCTGGAGATGATTTGAAACTTATTTCAAGTGTTAAGATGTTGGCTACGGTTTAAATGAATGGATCTCTTGGAAGAAATCACCCCTCATCTATTGTGATTAAATTTCCCACAGCTTAGCAGTTAATGGGCAGGTGATTAATTTCAAAGCTGATTCCTCCACTGCTCCTCGTATTGTTCTGACTAAGGACTTTATGACACTGTGTGTTCTTGGCAATTTCAAGGTTGAGCGGCTCATAAATATTTCTTTATACTTTTGAAAATGTTTTTTCACTGTGAAAAGTGAAAGTGAAATCACTCAGTCGTGTCCGACTCTGCAATCCCATGGACTGTAGCCTACCACACTCCTCCGTCCATGGGATTTTCCAGGCAACAGTACTTTCACTACAGCTGACTTAAAAAAAAATTTTTTTTTTCAAACAACTAGCAGTTTATTTGGAATGTCTTTGGGTGTGTTAACTACATTTATAATAACATCATAAAAAGGATACAGATTTGGGTTATGGAAATTTTTATAAATTATACTTTTTTCAGTCTTGATTATCAAGAAAGACAAGGCATCTCAAAGAAATGCCTTCATCTGAAAGTAGCTGCAGTAAATTAACAGACTAGATTACTTTCAGTTACCTTAAGTCAGACCCTACTCCCTTACCCTTCCACTACTTTTAAAAAAGCAGGCCTTGAACTGGGCAAGATTTCACAAACTCACATTTGTTAGGTAGCAAGGGAAAATGAAATTATTTATTTTAGCATCTTGACTTTTACACTTCAAAGACAATCAATGAATGACTGTTAGTCAACTTTATCAAAGAGAAACATATATTAAAAGGATTTGTTTCGATCTATCAAGTTTCCATCACGAGTCAGTGTTTTTCAAAAGCAGAGTGTTGCTGTCTTGAAAGCACTGCTGCACTGGGAAAAAGAAAAACATGGAAGATTGATGATAATGTAGACTTCTTTAAACAGGCGTATTGAAAATTCTGCCGAATTAAGGGGACTGGATTCACAGCATTTTTCATGAGAGGGGAATTCCTACAAGACTTGGAGGTTCAGAAGAGCTTTGAGGAGTCTTACGTGTTGTGTCGCAGGCATGATGGCTGATGGACGTGGATGACAGGTCCTCTCATTTGCATGATCTGCTCATGGGAATGTCTGGAGTTGCCCAAACTGAGGGGGCCTTGACCCTGAGTCACAACTTTCAGGAAACAAGCAGCTTTCCGTTTTATCTCATCTTGGTCATCTGGGAAACTTGGGACAAGGCCCTGGACCTCTCTGCACCCCTTTTACTGTCCTGCAAAATGCAGGGGGTCTCAGGCTTGCCTGTGGATCAAAATCACATGGAGTTGTCCTCCTAAGCACAGCGAGCATGCTCCCCCACTGCCCACCAGGGTTTCCAGCTTGGCGGGTCTGAGTTGGGGCCTGAAGCATGTGCATTTCGAACACGTCCCCAGGTCATGCTGATGCTGCTGTCTGGGAATCTCACTTTGAGAGACCCAGGTATGCACAGACCTTTGAGAGGTGGACTCTGATAATGACTCATTGCTTTAAAAGGTCTCCTGTTTGATAAGACTGGAGATACAGCCTTGCAGGGGGCAGGG
>SJYF01000373.1:5636857-5649339 GCA_006410515.1 Procapra przewalskii | reverse complement strand
CTGTCCCGAAACCCCCTCCCACCTCCCTCCCCATCCACCCATGGCCGAGTCATGTCAACGTATGGCAAAACCCACCATAATACTGTAAAGTAATTAGCCTCCAATTAAAATAAGTAAATAAAAAAAAAGAGTTCTTGGTGAATCACTCATCTGCGGGTGTCTTCTTTTAAGGGCAGGTGACATGGGAGCCCTAGGGTGGCTGTAGGCTGTAAGGGAAGACGAACCCACAGGCGCCATCTGAAGTCACTGAACCTAGGGTGTCCTAGCCCAGATTTCAGTTACAGTGAAGACAAATGTCCTTATACTATTTTTCTCCTTTCACTCACCTTCCTAGAGAATTAGATGTATTAAGGCCAATGCTGAGTTGCAATTATAGGATCAAAAATTTCTGACTGAGGCAGACAAATGGACAAGTTATGCTGTATCCCCACTATGAGATGAAGGCCAGTTATTTTGATAAGCTCTTTTTACTGAGTATGAGCCACGGTCCTGGCAGGGCGGCCACGTTGATCCGGCAATGCACTGGCAGGAGCAAGGCCTGGGTACGTGCCAGCCTCTCTCATGGTCATTAGCTCTGTTAATCACACTGGACCCCACGAGCTGCCAATGAGGACAATACTCTGAAGGGAAACTGAAATGTGTGTTCAAAGTCTCACAGCTAGCAAAACACCAGAAGCAGGGATCAAACTGAGGGCTTTCCTGCTTCAAGTCCGAGTTCCCAGCCGCTCCCTAGTGGATCACTGGGGTCCTCTACCTTTTACAGAGGCCTACCCTGAGCTACGATCTGCCCAGCCAGGCTGGTGTGTGCAGCTCTGCTTTTAGACATTCCATTATGCACGACTTGGGTTGGCCAAAAAGTTTTGTTTGGATTTTCTCATAACAGCTTACTGAAAAACCCAAATGGACTTTTTGGCCAACTTGCTATTTACTCCTCTGTTTGGTAAAGTATCGGACTTCCCTGGTGGCTCAGACGGTAAAGAATCTGCCTACAACCCAGGTTCAATGCCTGGGTTGGGAAGAGCCCCTGGAGAAGGAAATGGCAACCCATTCTAGTATTCTTGCCTGGAAAATCCCATGGATGGAGGAGCCTGGTAGGCTACAGTTCATGGGTTCACAAAGAGTCGGACACCACTGAGCAACTTCACTTTTACTTTGGTAAAGTATGATATCTTTATGTAAAGGAAGACACCAAAACTTTAGTGTTGGATTTACAAAAACACGCTTTTCCAGGGTTCCTCTCTTCAACAATGCATAGATGTTGCCTTTGTGCCATCTTAAGTCTCCTCAGACATAACAGGCAACCCGTGGGGTTTTGGCAGCTTCTCTCGTTAGTTCAAATGACTGGGATGCTGATGTACAGAATTCCAAATTATTCTGTCTCACAGCTCTACCGAAGTATTACGGTAGACCAGAGTATGTGGACAGAGTGTGTGCTGATGCTAGCAGAGAATCTTTCTACTCGTAAAATAGTTTTTCCTGTAAATCTTCTATGTTGTTGAGTAGCTAAGTCTTGCCCAAGTCTTTTGCGACCCCATGGACCGTAGCTCACCAGGCTTCTCTGTCCATGGGCCTTTCCAGGTAAGAATACTGGAGTGGGTTGCCATTTCCTTCTCCAGGGGATCTTCTTGACCCGGAGATGGAACCCACCCCTCCTGAAAATGCTCTATAGAGAAGTCAAGATGGAACTCATGCAACACACTTTCCAGAGTGCTACATGATCAGTGGCCAGCACCACAAACTGTCTCCACCTAAGTTACTCAAGGAGAGCTCAACAAAGTCAGGGACTTCCCTGGTGGCTCAGTGCTTTGGCATCCTCCCTGCAATGCAGGGGACGTGGGTTCCAGTCCTGGTTGGGGAACTAGGATCCCACGTGTCTTGGGGAAACTAAGCCTGAGCAGCAACTACTGAACTTGTGGGCTACAACTGGAGAGACCATGCTCTGTGACGTAAGGTCCATCACGATGCAATGATGATGCCATGTGCTGCAACTAAGACCCGATGCAGCCAAATAAATAAACTGCAGGGGAAGAAAAAGGATAGCTCCACTTCTGCTCTGGAGGGTCCCTTCTGAAACAGCTCTGTCTAGGGGAGAAGACGTGGAAAACCAATTCAATTCTGGAAAGGGGGTAGGGGGTGGGGTGGGGAAGACACAGACTATCAACCAAAGTACATAAAACTTTTAATGAATTAACCTTACAAAAGACAATGGCATCAAAACATCAGACGCGTCTGGTACAAAACTAGTCCTAGGTAGTAAGAACTAATTCTGGTGATGGATGGTGAGGTGTCGCTGGCACAAGACAGGACAGAGCAGGGTGGCGGGGGCCCCCGGGTCCCAGCTGGGCCCGTGGACAGTCACTGCAATGAGACGTGGGTGAACACATCAGATTCCAGGTGGGGTGACAGAATCAACTTAGTCACAAATACTGTGTGTTTTAGTATCAGACTAGCGGATGCAGCTGGCGAGCTACCATATTTTCCAGAAGAGAACATGCACCGGAAGAGAATATACAGGCCCCCCCCTCCCCTAGTTTTATTGCCTTAAGAATTTTTGTTTGTCCCACCTCTCCCCTCTCTGTCAGTTTCGCTGAAGGCTCTCTGCGGTAAGGCGCGCTCCTTTTCCTTCTGCTAGGAGTAAGCACAGTGCAAGTGGCAGGGCGATCTTGGCACACATCAGACACCGAACGGCAGGCCACCAGGTCACAGGAAGGAGTCTGCAGAGGCTCCGGAGGACAGAACAGAGCACACACACCATGGACGAGGGACACGAGTGGCAGTCAGAAAGTGCACTGTCGTCGTCCTGAAGGGACAGTCCTCTCACCGAAACAAAGGCGAGGCTTCAGGAGGTCAGGTTGCTCTGAGAAAGGGAACGTGACATCTCTGTGTTGACGAAGTAGGTCTTCAGGTCCCCCTTTCCTTTCACGTTGATGATTCCCCGACACGTGCACGTGTAGCCCAGGGTCTGTAGGATGATGCTCGTCTCCTCTGTCACCTGGAAAAGCGCAGTGACAGGTGAGGAAGCGCTGGGAGCCCACGTGGACACAACCCTCTCAGGGAGGTGTTTGACTACAAGGATGGAGGTGAAAGTGAAGTCGCTCAGTCGTGTCCGACTCTTTGCGACCGCATGGACTGTAGCCCACCAGGCTCCTCCGTCCATGGGATTTTCCAGATAAGAATACTGGTGGCTCAGACGGTAAAGAGTCTGCCTACAATGCGGGAGACCTCAGTTCAGTCCCTGGGTGGGGAAGATCTGCTGGAGAAGGAAATGGCAACCCACTCCAGTATTCTTGTTTGGAAAATCCCATGGACAGAGGAGCCTGGTGGGCTACAGTCCACGGGGTCAGAAAGAGTCAGACGCGACTGAACGACTTCACCACAAGAATGAAGAGCTCCCGGATGCTTATGCTCTTTTGATTCATTCATTCCACTCCTGAGAAACCAGCAGAAGAGAGAACAGTCCATGAGAAGAGACACTTTCTAAGGACAATGCTTGGTTTTTTAAAATTTAATTAAAAAATTTAAAATTGGAGTCTCACTGCTTTACAACGTTGTGTGAGTTTCTGCTGTACAAACTGGGTGAGCCACATGTATGCATATACCCCCTTCAGGCCATGGCAGAGCTCCCAGGCTCTAAGGCAGCTTCCCACTTGCGACACGGGAGCGTGTATATGTCAGTGCTCCGCTCCCAGTTTGTCCCCGGTCCTCCTCTCACTGGATCCGCAAGCCTGTTCTCTGAGTCTGCATCTCTATTCCTGCCCTGCACGCAGGCTCGTCTGTACCAGTTTGCCAGATTCCATATGTATGCATTAATATACGATACGTGTTTTTTCTCTTTCTTACTCACACTGTATGACAGACTCTAGGAGCACCCACATCATTGCAGGTAACTCAGTCTGTCTCCTCGGGCACACGGGAGACACTTGTGCACTGGATGGACCACACCACGGTTTGGTTTCCGGTGTGGACGCTCTCGGGGGGTGGTGCAGTGGCAGTGGCTACGGCAATGAGAGAGGCGAAGAGAGGCCCGGGGGACGCATCTGTCATGACAGATGCTGTCATCAGAACCAGAGGAGGGGGACTTCCCTGGTGGTCCAGTGGCGAAGACTCCGAACTCCCAGGGCGGGGGCCCAGGTTCGATCCCTGGTTGGGGAACTAGATCCCACAGGCCTCAACTTAGAGTCTGCATGCCACGACGAACGATCAGGCACGCTGCAGCGAGAACAAAGATTCCGAGCGCGCGACTAAGATGCGGCACAGCCGAATAAAGCACAAAGCAAAACAGGATCCTAAGGGGGAGGGGGTTTCCAGAACCCAGGACAGTATCTGGGGTCGCCAGAAGAAAGGCTGAAGGGCATGATGTGAAGATGTCAAGGGCCGGTTAAGGGAAGAGCTAGAGAAATCTGTCTTCTGCCACGTGTTCCAGCAGCTGGCCCCCGGCAAAGGGGCCAAAGGGTGGGTCCTTCGAAGTAGATCAGGAGAAGAGGGGGACACAGAGGCCAGATACTCACATTCTGCCCACCCCTAGCTGGGCCCAAGTTCCAGGGGAGGAAAGATATAGCTTGGAATGTCAGATAAGAACTGAAAAAAATGTGGCGGTAGGCAAGAAACTCAGATGACAAATACACTCTCCTGATTAGAGTTCGTACAGCAGTCAAAATTGGAGAATGCTACAGACATTTGGGGCATCCCAGGTGGCTTGGTGGTAAAGAACCTGTGTACCAGTGCAGAAGACATGGGTTCAATCCCTGGGTCAGGAAAATCCCCTGGAGAAGGAAATGGCTACCCTCTTCAGTATTCTTGCCTGGAGAATCCCACAGACAGAGAAGCCTGGTGAGTTACAGTCCATGGGCTCATAAAGAGTTGGACACGACTGAGCATGAACTCATGAATTCTCCTTTCCTATCCTCACCTTCACACACACACATACAAACACACACACACACACTTGACGTCTGGTCTTTCACACAGAGAACCTACACATTGTCTGAAGTCTGGCAGGTTAATTTCACAGTTGAGGCTGGCGCTAGGCATGCCTTTGGCCAACTTTTGAACTGGTCATTGGAATCCATAGCACTGACCACATAATTCTCATGGTCAGGAGGAGGGAGCCATCACCTTGACTGCCTCAGCCATCAGATGGCTCAGTCATAAAGTGTCTGCCTGCCAGTGCAGGGGATGTGGGAGACCCGGATTTGACCTCTGGGTTGGGAAGATCCATTGGAAGAGGAAATGGCAACTCATTCCCGTATTCTTGTCTGGAGAATCCCATGGACAGAGGAGCCTGGCAGGCTATAGTCCACAGGGATGCAAGGAGATGGACATGACTGAGCACGCACGCATGTGTTATTCCTCCACGTCCAGGGGCAGCCTGGCTGGGTGATGAGGGGCTTGCTACACTGAATTTCAGGCATAGAAAGCATATTCTCTGTAATAAAAAGCATCTGTTTCACAGGCCCAGGGGAAGCTTTTAATATTCTCAGCATCATTTTTTATATTTCTTGGCATCTCACTACTGCTAAGAAGCTAGTGCAGCTGTAGGGAGTGGCACCCTCAGGAGAAGAAAACCTTCCCAGAGGTGGACGCTCCAGCAGCTGAGCTGAGTGGACACACATACGGGCCTGTGGACAGACCCCTTGCTCTGGACGAAGAGGAATCTGTCGTGTTTCCTCCCCGGGCTCAGAGCACACGGAAGCAGTCCAGGGGGCTGCACTGCACTAAATCACACAAAGTTTTAAGAGGCCCAGTGCCCTCTTAGAGGGATTTCCCAGGTGGCTCTGCCCGCCAATGCAGGAGACGTAGAGACACGGGTTCCATCCCCGGGTCAGGAAGATCCCCTGGAGGAGGACATGGCAACCCACTCCCGTATTCTTGCCTGGAGAATCCCATGGGTGGAGGAGCCTGGCGGGCTACAGTCCAGGGGGTCGCACAGAGTCGGACAACTGGAGTGAAGAAAGAAAGTGTCCACTGTATTTTCAGGGGGCCGGGATATTTGAGAACTCATGGAGTTCTCTGAAGAGGACACAAAACTGATACAGTCTACTATTTGTCTCAGTGATTTTCATACAGATTTGCCATTTGGCAGGAAAGTATCTTCCAGATAAACTCCTGTCGTAACAAAGCTGGGGTGAAATGTGGAACACTGCTTTTTGAGGACGATGAAAACAAAGATATGAATAGACACACAGGTGTGCACAGACAGACAGACACACACAGAGACACACACAGATACACACACATACCCTTTTCATTTGGCGAGAGTGTCTCTCATTCTTGATGCCAGCGCCATAGCCCAAGCAGGCGCACGCAGTCACCACTGCTTTTAATTTGTCAGATCTTGGTTTTCGCTCCCTTGGGTGGATTCCAGAACGTTCTAGTCATCTCCAGATAGCCAAACCCCAGGGTAGTCTGTCTAAGCACCGTCATCTCACGTCACTCCAGCCCATCTCTCCCGCTCCCTCTTCTTGCTCTCCCAGTTCAGCCCCCCGGGGAGAGGAAGGCAGGGCATCACGTCTGGTGTGTGCCCCAGCAGGGAGGGCACCCCGCTGCCCCTCCCCTTGGCGGGGCATACTGCCACGTGGGTCGCTTGGACCACCTACTTTCACAAATGCCACATCCTTCACACTTTGACATAATGTTTTACTGTTCACAGTAAATGCAGAAACCAATTAATATTTCCTCAATAAAAAGTTTAAGCAAATGACAGTGCTGACTCTCTTTCCTTTGTTTTAATGTTGTTCTTATTATACGCTTCGTCACGGTTCCCCAGAGGACAGACATGGCGGATGCCCACAGAGCCCACTGAATCACCTGGATTTTGTCCAGGACTCCGGTGCTGTCCATCCTGCTGGCCACGTTGACAGTGTTGCCCCAGATGTCATACTGTGGCTTCTGAGCTCCAATCACACCGGCTATGACAGGGCCGTGGTTAATACCTGGGACACACCAGAACCAGGTTAGCAGGATTCAAACCATGAACTCAAGAGCGCAAGCAACAGTCTCAAACAGAAAGGTTTTACAAGACTCCTCTTGAACAGTCATTATCAAGTGAACATTAGCCCAACTCAAAGCAAAAAAGCCTGCCAAAACAAAGCAAGATCATTCCTCTAACTTCATCATCTCAAAAATATTAAAATGTTTCTCTTCCTTCCTCTCCTCTGCCTTGATTCATGCTCAGATGTCTGTCACTATTCCACGAAGGCATAAAACTGGTATATTTTACAAAACTAAACATTATAATTGCTTTTCTATTTTGCCATATAATCAAGAGATAATCATTATGTTACTTTCCAATAGTTTTGTAGTTAATCACTTAAAATTGGGGTATAAATGGCAACCCACTCCAGTATGCCTGCCTGGAAAATCTCATGGACACAGGAGCCTGGTGGGCTGCGGTCCATGGGGTTGCAAGAGTCAGGCACGACTGAGCGACTAACACTTCTTATTTATACTTGCTTTACAACGTTGTGTTGGTTTCTGCTGAACAGCAAAATGAATCAGCTCTGTCTATACATATATCCCCTCCCACCCCTCATCCCAGCCCTCCAGGGCCTCACAGAGCACTGAGCTGAGCTCCCTGTGTCACAGAGCAGCTTCTCACCAGCTATCTATCTTACACACGGTCATGCATATACATCAATCCTTCCCTCCCAAGTGATCCCACCCACTTCTGAAATGCATACTTAAATATTTTAAATTTTTAAAAATTTAAATTAACGTATTTTAAATACCCTCTAACATTTCGCTGAAACCACCACCCTCCCCTTGACACGCGTAGCCCTTCCTAGCTGCGGTGCGCTGTTCTGTGAGCTGGGCCTCTAATCCTCACGCCAGCTCCGGGGGTGCGTCCTCTTGTCATCAGCTCCCATCTTCAGGGGAGGAGGCGAAGGCGCAGGCAGAGCACAGAGCCGGGCAGTGCGCTCACAGCGCTGCATTCGCCCTGCTCTCTCTCTGCTACGAACCCCTTGTGCACACGTTTCTTCCCCTGCTCGGGGGGCCCGCTTTCACCGACACACCCCACGTGCAAGCTCACTAAGTTCCAGAGGAACACGTTTGTGCCTTCTTTTCTTTCTAACCTCGTGGCCCCTCTGCATAGAGTGGGGCATTTTAGCTCCCTGACCAGGGACTGAACCCTCCTCCCCTGCACTGGAAGATGAAGTCTTAACCACTGGGCCCCCAGGGAAGTCCCAGCATGTCTGTGATCTTGATTCCCATCTGACTCCCCCAGCTTGCACCAAAGCAAAAGAGGGAGTCCCCATGGTAGCATTAAAAAAAAAAAAGAAAAACCCAGCAAATCTTGATGTATGTAATATAGAGATTTTGATGGAATTCAAATTGGGGAAAATTTTCACATGAGAAAATGACTGGCACTTAAAAAAAAGTACATAACTGGGTAAAGACAAGAAGGATTAGAGGTTTGTACACGTCAAGCTCACAGAATAGCACACCACAGCTAGAAAGGACAATGCGTGTGTCAAGGAAAGGGTGGTGGTTTCAGCAAAACATTAGAGGGAATTTTAAATAGGTTAATTTAAAATTTAAATTTTAATTTTTTTAAATTTAAAGAAGATGGAGGGAGGCCCCCATGAGCGTGATGTTTGTGGGGGAACCCAGGGCAGACAGAGACCATACCTCTGTGGGCAGGAGAGACACTGGGCTGTGACCTTCAGACAAGCTTTGGGAGGCCTGCCGGGTTTTGCTGTTTGAGTTTTGGTCTCTGGAAGCTGTCTCCCCTGGTGGCTCAGACAGTAAAGAATCTACCTGTGATGTAGGAGACTTGGGTTCGATCCCTGGGTCAGGAAGATCCCCTGGAGAAGGGAATGGCAACACACTCCAGTATTCTTGCTGGAGAATCCCATGGACAGAGGAGCCTGGTGGGCTACAGTTCATGGGGTTGCAAGGAGTCAGACACAACTCAGTGACTCACTCACAGCGCTGCAACCCTCAGAGTGGGGAAACCCAACATCTGGGGCATCAAGCCTCCTCACAAACTGCCCTCCTCCAAGGAAACTGAAACAAAGATCCCTGGAGAAATTCATGAGTCACCTCTCTTGAGGGCCCTGGCCGAGTGGTCACCAAGGCACGAAGGGGTTCTTGGATTCCTGGTCTCCGTGGGCACTGTGCCCAGGTCCCTCTCCAAGACAATCAGCACCACCAACAAGAAAGGGGATGGGGGCTCTGACCACCCCCTCTTTGTAATGGCAACTGTGACACCATGGTCATTACAGGTGCATGCCGGAGGTCAGGGTGTGCTCTGACCCTGGATGGATACGGACATGACATCTACTGTCAGGAACTGGGGCTTCAACACTCTGGTCAACAACTCTCGTCAGGGAGAGGCTGGGTTCCCCCCAAGCCTCCACCCCAGTGTAGCAGGTAGGACGGTTCCTTGATCCCAGAACTCAGTTCAAATACGCAGACCCACAGTTGTTAAGGGCGCAGTGGGGACGTGGGCCACAGAAATAGAAACAGAGGCATGGAGATTGGTTGATTTTCCCCTCCTGCTTTTTCTCCTGGCTCCTCGCCTCCCAGCCCTACTGCGGGAGTCAAATTGTATGGGTTAATGAGGGTGTTTCTGAGAGATTTCAGCTCCCACCACTGAACTGCTTCGTGTACACAGAGTGCTACAGATCGGAGGGCAACACCTCCTCTTTGCAATGTAAGAGAGGCAGGAAGCACCATAGCAACCCTGTCCCACAGAGTCCCTGAAGGTCTGCAGGGACGAGCGGGAATTCTCCATTCCTGTGGGGTAACTCGGGAAAGCTCACATCTCTGTATCGGGCACCTCAAATAACTTATTCCAGCTGCCGGCCGGTGATCCAAGCCCCGCTGCCTTCAGCTTCCCTTCTGGCTGCTCTGATTCCTCTTGGTCAGTGGCTGGGGACCGGGGCTGTGTGTTGGGGGGTGGGGAGAGCCTGGGCCCATATTACTGGCAGGAGAGAGATCTCTGCTGAAGGGCAGGGGTTTGCTGGGGCTATGGTTCCCACTCACTGGTCCTATAGCTTGACATGCAGAAAAGGACATTAGGAGCAAATCTGGCTCTTACTATAGCTTCCCTGGTGGCTCAGACAGTTAAGAATCTGCCAGCAATGCAGGAACACAGGTTCGATCCCTGGGTTGGGAAGATTCCCTGGAGAAGGCAATGGCAACCCACTCCAGGATTCTTGCCTGGAGAATTCCATGGGCAGAGGAGCCTGAATTGCAGAGAGTCAGACACAATGGAACAACTAACACTTTCCTTTTCATGTGTATCAACATTTTGCAGGGGCCAATGTGAGCCTTCTGTGTTCCCACCATAAACTGCCACTGGATGACGTGATGCCCGGAGGTGGAGCAGGGAGCCTGCCCTTGGGAGAGGCTGAGGGTTTGGGGAAGCATTCTCAGGCTTTGGCAGAAATCCAGAAGAGCTGGTATGTGGAAGCGAGTGTATGGCTATTAATAGTTACTCAGTAATCAGTGTGAAGCAAGCACTCAATAACTACCTATTGAAGGAAGGCCACTGACTTGCTCACATTAATTCTGAAAATAGGGTTATGCTCCAGACCAAGAGCCCGAGGCTTCTGATGTGATGGATGTGACTAGCAAAGAACTGTCTCATTCCTCCCACAGTGAAGGGCAACATTATTTTGGTCCACACATATTTGACAATAGGTGGGGGGGGGTTGGGGTTAGTAGATGTAAGCTTTTATATATAGAACGGATAAATAATAGGCTCCTACTCTGTACCCCCAGATAACTATATTCAATATCCCATGATAAACCATAATATCAGATATGAAAATCACCATAAGAAAAGAATATAAAAAAGAATGTATATATATATATATATATGTGTGTGTGTGTGTGTGTATGTATGCATAGCTGAAGCACTTTGTATATAGTAGAAATGAACAAAACATTGTAAATCAATTATACTTCAAAAAAAAAAAAACCAACTATTTGACAATAGAGGGGTCATTCCACCATGCAATTGATTTTTTTTTTTAAAGGAGGATACTATGGAAAATTGAGGAGCCCATTTTCCAAGCTGTTGACTCAGTAAAGAAGCTCCAGGTGGAGGGACCACCTCCATGTTTGATGGGGGCAGTGTCCTGCCCACCTGGCCCTTCTCGCCTTTGTACAGGTGAAGCCAGGTGAAGGTCCATTGGGCATACAAGTCGGACAATCTAAATAAAAATGTGTCTAGATGCTGACAATAAGACATACAAGCCATGAAGAGAAGCCCGTTTTCTCAAGAGACATTTCTGGGTTTTAAAATTCAGAACATATGGATAGCAAAGGAAGAAAATCGTTTCAAATACTGGAACTTTCGACTTCAGGAGTGTGGGACTGTTGACCATTCCTAGAGTCTTTATTTTTTTTTTTTTTACCACACTGCCAGGCAGGCATGTGGGATCTTAGTTCCTTGACCAGGGATTAAATCCACGCTCCCTGCAGTGGAAGCGTGGACTCTTAACTGTTTAAAAACACGCTCACATCTCTGAAGCCCGGACGCATCCTATGTAGCTGAGCCGGTCCCGGAAGCATGGAACGATGGCGGGGCTTACAGTCAGCCACTTGGACCTGGTCCTTGGATGGTTGAAGCCTACGCCCCCTGTGACCCGCAGGAATAACCCTGGCTGACGGACTCAAGCCTGGCTCACCGTCCACTTCTGAAACCAAGTGCTTGCAGCCTGGGCACAACCAAGGGGGTATTTTTTTTCCCCCTGTGTGGGTAATAAGTTGTTACGGTCACGTTGGACTCTTTGTGACCCCATGGACTGTAGCCTGCCAGGTTCCTCTGTCCATGGAATTCTCCAGGCAAGAATACTGGAGAGGGTTGGCATGCCCTCCTCCAGGGGATCTTCCCAAGCCAGGGATCAAACCCGTCTCCTGCAGCTCCTGCATTGCAGGCAGATGCTTTAGGTTGAGCCACCAGGGAAGCCCACTGTTCTCCCCTAATTTGCACGGAAGTGCCTCCTGAGCTCACAGCCATCCTGAGCATCCATCTGCCTTCCAGTCCAGCCACTCTAACCACACATTTGGCATTGTGCTGCTCCAACACTGCAAGGGCTGTCGACCTTGCTTCGGATGCCAGGCCTTCCCCACAACCCACCCCAGATCGGCACAACGTACCTACTCGTAACTTGAAGTCATTGAAGGAGTGCTTGTTGATGGCATCCAGCTTCCCCACCAGGGCAAACGCAAACTCCACCATGGTGCCAATGTGCATGTACTGCCTCTCCGGCTCCTGGAGGAGAACAGACAGGGCAGGCGGGGTGAGGACTCAGCAGGCAGCGTGAGGACTCAGCGGGAGGAGGGGTGAGGACTCAGCGGGAGGAGGGGAGAGGACTCAGCGGGAGGGGGGAGAGGACTCAGTGGGAGGATGGAGTGAGGACTCAGCAGGAGGGGAGTGTGAGGACTCAGCAGGAGGGGAGTGTGAGGACTCAGCAGGAGGAGGGAGTGAGGACTCAGCGGGAGGGGAGGTGAGGACTCAGTGGGAGGGG
>SJYF01000373.1:5619936-5636301 GCA_006410515.1 Procapra przewalskii | reverse complement strand
GGACTCAGTGTGGGGGGTGCTGAGGACTCAGCAGGTAAAGATAAAACCAAATATGATGGTTTCAGTGGGAATGAGTGAGAAGGAAAACGGACAGAACCCGCCTATTCAGGATGAGAGGAAGATGGAGAAAACCAAGGTACCAGCTAAGGGGAAGAGGACCAGGACAAGAGGGTGATCAAAGGAACCCATAAGGGCGATAGCACTGAAGCAAATCTCTCAGCTCGGGCACAGCTGACACTTGGGTGGGATTATTCTCTGTTGGGGGGCATCCTGCATGCTTCAGGAGGTTGAACAGCATCCTTTGGATCTTAAAGAAAGCTGAGCACCAAGGAATTGATGCTTTTGAACTGTGGTGCTGGAGAAGACTCTTGAGAGTCCCTTGGACAGCAAGGAGATCCAACCAGTCAAACCCAAACCAGTCAATCGGTCTCCTCTGGATAACAGTCACATCACTCCTTCCAGTGTGACAACCAAAAATGTCTCCACACATTGCTAAATGTGCCCTGGAGAATGAAATTGCTCCCAGCTAAGACCCAGTGGCTAAGTAATAAGGAATCCACCTGCAATGCAGGAGACATAGGTTCGATTCCTGGGTCAGGGAGATCCCCTGAAGAAGGAAATGGCAACCCACTCCAGTATTCTTGCCTGAGGAATCGCATGGACAGAGGAGTCTGGTGGGCTACAGTACATGGGGTTGCAAAGATTTGGACATGATTGAGTGACTAAACAACAATAAGACCACTGCATTAAATAACATACAGGGACTTCCCTGGTGGTCCAGTGGTTAAGAATCTGCCTTGCACTGCAGGGGACGTGGGTTTGATCCCTGGTCAGGGAACGAAGATCTCACGTGTTGCAGAGCAACTAAGCCTGTGCTTCGCAGCTTGTGTGCCATGACTAGTGCGCTGCAGTGAGAGATCTCACAAGAAGTGACGAGACTCTAAGTGTCCCAGCTAAGACCAGATCAGTCCAGTTCAGTCGATCAGTCATGTCTGACTCTTTCCAACTATACAAACTGCAGCACGCCAGGCCTCCCTGTCCATCACCAACTCCCGGAGTCCACCCAAAGCCATGTCCATCGAGTCAGCGATGCCATCCAACCATCTCATCCTCTGTCGTCTCCTTCTCCTCCTGCCCCCAATCTTTCCCAGCATCAGGGTCTTTTTCCAAAGAGTCAGTTCTTCGAATCAGGTGGCCAAAGTATTGGAGTTTCAGCTTCAACATCAGTCCTTCCAATGAAGACCCAGGACTGATCTCCTTTAGGGTGGACTGGCTGGACCTCCTTGCTGTCCAAGGGACTCCCAAGAGTCTCCAGCACCACAGTTCAAAAGCATCAATTCTTCTATGCTCAGCTTTCTTTATAGTCCAACTCTCACATCCATACATGACCACTGGAAAAACCATAGCCTTGACTAGACCGACCTTTGCTGACAATGTCTCTGCTTTTTAATATGCTATCTAGGTTGGTCATAACTTTCCTTCCTAGAAGTAAGTGTCTTTTAATTTCATGGCTGCAATCACCATCTGCAGTGATTTTGGAGCCCAGAAAAATAAAGTCAGCCACTGTTTCCAATGTTTCCCCATCTATCTGACATGGAGTGATGGGACCAGATGTCATGATCTTCGTTTTCTGAATGTTGAGCTTTAAGTCAACTTTTTCACTCTCCTCTTTCACTTTCCTCAAGAGGCTCTTTAGTTCTTCTTCACTTTCTGCCATAAGGGTGGTGTCATCTTCACATCTGAGGTTATTGATATTTCTCCCAGCAATCTTGATTCCAGCTTGTGCTTCTTCCAGCCCAGTGTTTCTCATGATATACTCTGCGTATAAGTTAAATAAGCAGGGTGACAATATACAGCCTTGACATACTCATTTTCCTATTTGGAACCACTCTGTTGTTCCATGTCCAGTTCTAACTGTTGCTTCTTGACCTGCATATAGGTTTCTCAAGAGGCAGGTCAGGTGGTCTAGTATTCCCATCTCTTTCAGAATTCTCCATAGTCTATTGTGATCCACACAGTCAAAGGCTTTGGCATAGTCAATAAAGCAGAAATAGATTTTTTCCTGAAACTCTCTTGCTTTTTCAATGATCCAGTGGATGTTGGCCAGATGCAGCCAAATAAATAAATATGTAAATAAATATTCTTTAAAAATACATATATAGCCATGAAATTAAAAGATGCTTCCTCTTTGGAAGAAAAGCTATGACCAACCTAGATAGCATATTAAAAATCAGAGACATTACTTTGCTGACAAAGGTCCGTATAGTCAAAGCTATGGTTTTTCCAGTAGTCATGTATGGATGTGAGAGTTGCACTGTAAAGAAAGCTGAGCACCAAGGAACTGATGCCTTTGAACTGTAGTGTTGGAGAAGACTCTTGAGAGTCCCTTGGACAGCAAGGAGATCAATTCTAAAGGAAATTATTCCTGAATATTCATTGGTAGGACTGATGTTGAAGCTTCAATCATTCACCTGATGCGAAGAACTAACTCACTGGAAAAGACCTTGATGCTAGGAAAGATTGAGGGCAGGAGGAGAAAGGGACAACAGAGGATGAGGTGGTTGGATGGCATCACCAACTCGATGGACATGAATTTGAGCAAACTCTGGGAGTTAGTGATGGACAGGGAGGCCTGGTGTGCTGCAGTCCATGGGATTGCAAAGAGCTGGACAGGACTAAGCGAGTGAACTGAACTGAATATATATATATATATGAATGAGGATCGAAACTTCTGGCCCAGAGAGTGAGATTTCTTCCTTTCCTTGGGTGAGTTGTATCATTCCAGAAAAAGACGATGAAATACTACCATTGCCATAAATCCACAACTCAAAATTGTGGGAGCAAATCAAACTATTAAAAAAATTAGAGCCATGAAGCAGATTGCCAGCTAACTTTGGTGGAAATGCAGAGTCATTACTTAAGAACAGCTACACTTTTCCATTAGAGCTAGATACTATTTCTCATCTCATGACTTAGGGGCAAGTCTTGATTTGGAGGTTTATGCAGTCGGCTGGCAAATGTCTTGCTTCTTGACGGGAAGCAGAACATGTTCAATCAACAGACAGGATCCTGGGCAATAAAGATTACAACTGTCCTGGTAAGGAGAACAGATTTGCCTCGGGAGAAATGGTTTGCTTTTTACAAAATCAAGGTGCAGCAAACAAGCTTCACTCCCTGATAAATTACCACCCAATCTGTTTCCCAGCAGTAGGCTTAAACTGTGGGTTTGACGTGACGTCAGTGAAATATGAAGAGACTGTGTTCTAGGAGCGGGCTTTAAATCCAACATCAATATCTCAATTGGGCGTAGTAAACCCTAGAGAAAATTATGCCCAGTCTCTAGAAGAGCTCAGTTCATTTCACAAGGTCCTTATCATTGAGCTTTTGATAAATGCTTGATGACAGTCAGAGAAGCAGCTCTTTCTCCCATCTCCAAATATTTAACCGACTTCCAGCTACATAGCGAGAGCGCTCATTCAGTTTCCTGGAACACATTTGACAAGCTGTTTGCTTTGCAGGTTTCACCTGCAGGGAACACGGCATAAAGTAAATGCATGTTTATTGAGGTTATTGTGTAACCCAAATGACCAGTATCCACCGAGGTGACGTTAACATGAGCCTTGACTCCCGGCTTCTCTTCTCTGCCCCCTTTGCCTTCCTCCCGTCATTAAACTTCCACTGAGTTCCTGCTGTGGTGATGTTCGTCTGATTCTGAAGATTTAGGACTGCTAAGGAGCACTTGGTTCTTCTCCGGGGGGCTCCCAGGAGAACGGATCAGACCTCACAATTTTCTGAAGGACAGTCAGTCCAAGCAGTTGAGTGATGATTCCAGTGTGGAGATTGGCCCTCAATACAGTGAGGGCTCAGAACACTGAGTTTCAGGAGCCTGAGAACAACAGTGGAATTCATAGCGTCCTAGTATTTACCAAAACTCAGGCATGAAATAATATTTATGAAAAAAACAGCCTGATTGCTGGGTCATCTGTGTCCAGTGAACTTGGATTAAACTGGATGCAATGTTCTCCACCCGATCTCACCCTACCAGAGAATGTATTTGATTCAAATGTTCATTAAGAAGAAAAAAAAAGGTAAAAGAAGAAAAACGTTGAGAAATTAAAAAATAAAAAGATTTAAAAGTGTGCGTTAAGAGATCTTCTAGCAGACATGCCCCTCTCCTGCTGTCAACGTTAAACCATTTTCCAGGAGGATGTTACCAAGCTCATGGCTCACTGCACACCCATCCTTATGTGAGGGCCTGTTTGTTAGCTTGGATCAGGGACCCAGTGGAGCGTCCAAACGCAGCCTGACATGGCCTGGCTTCAAATATATTAATGAATGAGTGATTTAACCTCACTTTATGAACACTAAAGCATGCCACTTGTGCTGGCTGCTGGAAATTTCGGATCAATGGCAACAGTGCATGTCTGTGGGGCAGGAAATGGCAACCCAGCTCTAGTAGTCTTGCCTGGAGAATTCCATGAACAGAGGAGCCTGGTGGGCTTCAGCCGCAAAGAGCTGGACATGACTGAGCGGCTGAGCACATGTACCCATGTACTTAATGCTCATAATGACTCCCATGAAGGAGCAACTGTCTGTATGTCAATTATGCGTATAGAAGAGGGAAAAGTGGAGAGGAAAATAACCAGGTTTTGCAGCCAGGTCATTTGATTCCAGAGTCCTCAGTCTCTGTTTATTCTAAACATAAATGGACTAAATATTCCAATCAAAAGACATAGAGTGGTTGACGGATTACAAAAAATAATTCATATATATTCTGCCTACAAGAGACTCACTTCAAATCAAAAGACACACTCAGACTGAAAGTGAAGGCATAGAAAAAGGTGCTCAGTGCAAATGGAAACAAAAAAAGCTGAGGTAGCAATACTTCTGTCAGACAAATAAACTTTACCATCCTGCCTTCATCCCCCTGCACATCCTGAATGTGGTCGGAACTTTTGCTATTTGGTTTGCATTTTATTGTATCATCCTAATTTTTGTTTCTATCTTATCTTTCAAGTTGCATGTTAGTTTATTAATTTAAACTTTTTCTGCATCATGTTCACTTTTGCAAGCTTCTTAGGAAGGGATTTAAATAGACACATACATATGGACCAATTGGTAAGCATTATTCCTTGACAGTCCTGTTGCTAAAATGGTGACAGATGTATTATTCTGGAGAACTATAACTAACCAAGGACCCTCATCGCCTGCATTGGCAGGTGGATTCTTTGTCCCTGAGCCACTTGGGATATTTTGCCAAACTACATATCTGACTGTGTTGAACATGTTCTATTGTCAAATTAAATATCTGGTTAAACAATAAACAGAAAGTTTTTTGTTTATGAACAATAAATAGAAAGTTTTCTGTTTATAACTAGAAAAACAAGTACGTAAGCTACAAAAGGCAAATGGGACATTCATTTTTTATAGAGACTAGTATTGAAAAGCAGAGACATTACTTTGCCAACAAAGGTCCGTCTAGTCAAGGATATGGTTTTCCCAGTGGTCATGTATGGATGTGAGAGTTGGACTGTGAAGAAAGCTGAGCACTGAAGGATTGATGCTTTTGAACTGTGGTGTTGGAGAAGACTCTTGAGAGTCCCTTGGACTGCAAGGAGATCCAACCAGTCCATTCTGAAGGAGATCAGCCATGGGATTTCTTTGGAAGGAATGATGCTAAAGCTAAAACTCCAGTACTTTGGCCACCTCATGCGAAGAGTTGACTCATTGGAAAAGACTCTGATGCTGGGAGGGCCTGGGGGCAGAAGGAGAAGGGGACAACAGAGGATGAGATGGCTGGATGGCATCATCGACTCAATGGACGTGAGTCTGAGTGAATTCCAGGAGTTGGTGATGGACAGGGAGGCCTGGCATGCTGCGTTCATGGGGTCACAAAGAGTTGTACATGACTGAGCAACTGAACTGATTTGAACTGAATACCCATTTTATTTGTCAAGCATTTTATTCCCCCCAATCGAACATAATGACTTTCCTTTTAGATTTTCACTAATTTCAAAATATTTCTAGGATAATCTTACCAAGATTCTAATTAAATATTCTACATAAAACTAGCTCATATTGAGTAAAAAAAAAAAATCCCCACATGGACATGACAACATTTCATTCATGTCCCAGAACCCTTTTATCTGTCCAACAGTGTGTAAGCCACAACTGTATTATTATGTTTATTAGCATTTTTATTACCTGTGGAAAAGTTATGCCTGTGGAGCATTTTGGATAATAATGAGGTCTTCCCCACAGTCTTGGGAAATGAGCAGGATCTCCACTGTGCATCAAGGGACATGCACGTGCAGACAGCGTAGCTATCACGGTGAGCGAGGAGCAGTCTCGCTTGAACACCACCCTCTTTCCACTCCACCATGAAGGAGTGTTGCTCAAGGGTCAGGATGCAGCTGAGGAGGCAGGTTCTGTGGTCACGGGTGCCAAGGACAGAAGGGACTGGGCACCCTCTGAAGGAGTGCTGGGGTGAATGGTGTGGATACAAACTGGTGGGTGCAGAGGCCAACACAGTGAGGGGCTAGGGAGGAAGAGGCTGGGGTGAAGCAGCATGAGGCCTGTGGGCAGGTGGAGGGGCAGCCTGCACCCAGCGTGCTGGGTCTGTAGCCCTGCTCTCTGGCTAGTTCTCTCCACCAGCAAGCCACTGCACTGCTGTGCCTCAGTTTCTCCAGCTGTAAAAACGGCGAGGGGTGGGGCACTTCCCAGACTCAAGAGGCATTGAGTAAGTGTGCCAAAACACCGGGATGATAAAAGGGGAGCGATGGGAGGAGCAGGCTTGTAAAGCGGCGTGAGGAAGTGAGTGTTGTTCTGGGAAGCACGGGGACACGTGCCACATAATGCACCAAATGGATGTGGATAATGGCAGAAAGTGAAGAGGAACTGAAGAGCCTCCTGATGAAAGTGAAAGAGGAGAGTGAAAAAGCCGGCCTAAAACTCAACATTCAGAAGACTAAGGTCATGGCATCCGGTCCCATCACTTCATGGCAAATAGATGGGAAACAATGGAAACAGTGAGAGGCTATATTTTGGGGGGCTTCAAAATCACTGCAGATGGTGAGTGCAGCCATGAAATTAAAAGACGCTTGCTCTTTGGAAGAAAAGTTATGACCAACCTAGACAGCATACTAAAAAGCAGAGATATTACATTGCTGACAAAGGCCCATCTAGTCAAAGCTATGGTTTTTCCAGTGGTCATGTATGGATGTGAGAAGTGGATTATAAAGAAAGCTGAGTGCCGAAGAATTTATGCTTTAGAACTGTAGTGTTCAAGAAGACTCCTGAGAGTCCCTTGGACTGCAAGGAGATCAAACCATTCAGTCCTAAAGGAAATCAGTGCTGAATATTCATTGGAAGGACTGATGCTGAAGCTGAAATGTCAATACTTTGACCCCCTGATGTGAAGAACTGACTCATCTGAAAAGACCCTGATGCTGGGAAAGATTGAAGGCAGGAAGAGAAGGGGACGACAGAGGATAAGATGGATGGATGCCATCACGGACTTAATGGACATGAGTTTGAGTAAACTCCAGGAGTTGGTGATGCACAGGGAAGCCTAGTGTGCTGCAGTCCATGGAGTCACAGAGTTGGACACGACTGAGAAACTGAACCGGAGAAGGCAATGGCAACCCACTCCAGTACTCTTGCCTGGAAAACCCCATGGACGAAGGAGCCCGGTAGGCTGCAGTCCATGGGGCTGCTAAGAGTCAAGCACGACTGAGCGACTTCACTTTCACTTTTCACTTTAATGCACTGGAGAAGGAAATGGCAACCCACTCCAGTGTTCTTGCCTGGAGAATCCCAGGGACGGCGGAGCCTGGTGGGCTGCTGTCTATGGGGTCGCCAGAGTTGGACACGACTGAAGCGATTCAGCAGCAGTAGCAGAGCAACTGAACTGAACTGCTCTGCACAGCGCCCCCTGCTGGGACCTTGGGGAATGCGTATTAAGACCAGTTGTTCAGTTGCTCATTCATGTCGGACTTTGCCACCCCATGGACTGCAGCACATCAGGCTTCCCTGTCCTTCACCATCTCCCAGATTGCTCAAACTCATGTCCATCGAGTCAGTGATGATAACCAACCATTTCATTCTCTGTCGCCCCCTTCTCCTCCTGCCCTCAATCTATCACAGCATCAAACTCTTGGGCACCTGCTCTAATCTGAATGCAGGGTAAAAAACACATGAAAATGTCCCTATTTACAGAATTTTATGTTATTTTTTAATGGTTAATTTTTCTAGAACATTAAAGATGCTGAAAAAAGTGTAAGTTTTCTTCCATTAAAGCTGGGAAAGGAAAACTACAATTGGCTCTACTTTTGGTTTAAAAAATATATTTTTAGTACCTTTGTTGCCCAATTTTCCAATAGTTCTTCAACACTTGAGTGTTCTGGCAATAAAAACACAATCCTTAAATATATACACACCCCATAAACAGGGGTTCCCATTTTTCCTTCTGCATCAGGCATCAAGATGGCTTGGGAGTGCAGTGCTCAGAGCTTAAGATTTTTCCAAAGTTCCTTTTATTGCTTGTTACTTTTTCTTATTACTTAAGTAATCTGTGCCTGCATGCTAAGTTGCTTCAGTTGTGTCTGACTCTTTGTGACCCCATGGACTGTAGCCTGCCAGGCTCCTCTGTCCATGGAGATTCTCCAGGCAAGAATACTGGAGTGGGTTGCCATGCCCTCCTCCAGGGGATCTTCCCAACCCAGGGATCGGACCAGTGTTTCTTATGTCTCCTGCATTGCAGGTGGGTTCTTTACCACTTGCTGGGAAGCCCAAGTAATTTGTACCCATGAAATAATAATGTGGACGTAACATCTAAATAGAACATGTGGGACATATATTACCCCGCTCACTTGAAGAAAACACCTATGTTAACCTTGAGTCAGATGTTTCACATTCTCTTCTCTGCCCACAAATATTAGGGGGGAAGAGCACTCGTGATGTTCCTGGGGGGCCCTATCTGAGCAAGCTGCTGCCCCTCTGTTCCTCTCTTGTTAGAGGGGTAGCAGCTTAGAAGGTGGAGGTGAGGTGGAAGCTGAGCACGTGAGGGGCATCCGAGCTCTTCCTCTCTTCGGGGGAATCCACCCGCCTCCAGCAAGCCATGTTCTAGTAAGTTCCATTTCCCTGTGCTGTACCCACCACCTCTGTCTGCCCCATGTAAATATGCTGGTGCCCATCAGGGAGCCCACTGTCCTGAGGGAAACAGGTCTTGTTATTGACCCACAAGTTAACAAAGCATATCTACACACACACAGAAACAAAATACAACAGAAAACCTTCTTCAAAAACCCTAGTTGAGTGAAGATACTCAATTTTGGCTAAACCACCTTTTCAACCAAATTTCTAGGTGGTCAGCATGTTTTTTGAGCAAATTGCTTTAAATAAAAAGCCCAGGAGCCTGCCTGTAATAAAACTGAAATTTGTTCAGTTGTGTCCAACTCTTTTGGACCCCATGGACTGTAGCCCACCAGGCTCCTCTGTCCATGGGATTCTCCAGGCAAGAATACTGGAGTGGGTAGCCTTTCCCTTCTCCAGGGCATCTTTCTGGGCCAGGGATTGAACCCAGGTCTCCTGCACTGCAGGCAGAGTCTTCACCATCTGAGCGACCTGTAATGAATCACCTTGCATCACCGACTCGAGGCACACGACTTTGTGTGAACTCCGGGAGTTGGTGATGGACAGGGAGGCCTGGAGTGCTGCGATTCATGGGGTCGCAAAGAGCTGGACATGACTGAGAGACTGAACTGAACGGAAATCTCCTTTCTTGTATATTTATCTGGTATTAAGCAACTACCCTGTCTTTTCTACCTTGTCTGCCAGAGAAGGGGTTCTGTGAACACACCCACAGAAGCCTCCAGAATTCTCCTCTTTTCTCATGAGACGTTAATCACTGAGGTTTGGGTTGTGCTTAAAGTACAATGTATGGGCCACTGCATGACTGTTTTGGCTCATGGCTCACGTGTGCCGGGTGCTGCTCACACGTGTGTACCTGGGCGTGCTCCTGGCTGGGCACTGCGCTCAGACCGGTCGCTGCCATGTACGTGCTGCCGATGGTCTTGATCTTTTCAACGCCACTGAACTTCGGCTTGGATAGTAGCTGGGAAGCAATGAGAATCATACAGTTACTCAGGTGGGTGCCGACCCAAGGCCCAGCACTTAAAAGACATTCTCAGATTCTAGTGCTCAGTCACGGGAGCAGGACACCACTTATTCACCCTTCGACCCTGGGCATCTTGTGGAAAGCACACTTCATCAATTTCACAAAGCATGTGTCCTTGGAAGGAAATACAGTATAATAATTTACTTCCAGTTAACACAAATTATTTTTCAGAATTTCCTAGTGAAGAGAGCAGGATAGCCTATCATGTGAGTGATAATTGCCTCATTAAATTTTCAAATTTTCCTCAAATACACTTCCCCACTCTGTGTTTGAAGTGCCTAAATACAAAATGAGTCAAAGTGTGAGGTCTTCCCTGAATGGTGAGGTTAATTTATGACTAATTATAGGCTGGAGCTGGAGAAGGGCATGGCAATTCATTCTTGCCTGGAGAATCCCATGGACAGAACCTGGGGACTACAGTCCATAGGGTCACAAAGAGTCGTGCCCGACTGAAGCAACTTAGCACAGCACACAGCACGTGGTGCCAGGGACTGGCTTTTGCCCTCTGAAAACTTGAGTGGAGGGAATACACATCTAGAATGGCTCCTCCTATTAGCCCTGTCCTAATTTACTGTTTTGTCTCAGCTTCTGGCACCAATAATCAGTTTCCTACTGGGCTCCTCCCCATCCACTATATTAAGCCTTAGGGTGGGATGGAAGAACGGTAAAAATAAGGTAAGTGGTAGGAAAGAGAAAGACCGCATGGAGAGAGCAAATGAAGGAAACTCTGGAAGGCTCTGTATCTGCTCAGCAGGACAATGGCAGGGACAGAAGGCTGGTAACACCTTCTAGAACCTTCGTTGGTACTCCTGCTTTCAGAGGTGGTTTCATGTTAGAGAATCTAAGATACGTGAGCAAATCTCATTCTCACATCTCTGTGAGGCAATCAAACCTGCAAGGACACTAATGCTGGAGAACATTTATCTTACAGAGGACCAGCTGGAGGAAACATGCCCCCATTTTCCTCTAGGGGCCCAGCGTAACAGTGGAAGCCTCTGGTTGCCATTACTTCACCATGAGTCTTGAGTCTACTTCATGGCAACAACAGTGGTAGGAGAGAAACACACAGGTCCCCTAAGACATTTAGATGGTTGGCCTAAAACCTTCCTATTAAATCATTCATCACTGTATTTCAAAGTTCCGTTAATCATGATGAACCTATGTTCACCAATGTCAATTTTTCCTATATGTGCATGATATTATTAAAAATGGTATAGCATCCCTATCTTTCATATCAGGGGTCTGTTTGTTCTTCCTGGAAAACAAAGCACGTTGTTCCCTTGGTAGGCAGAAAATTGAAAAATGACATCTATTTCAAAATCTAAGACATATACTCTGTCCTTTCTAAAATATATTGTACCGCATTCATATTGCTTTTTCAATAATAAAGTAGGCCATCCATGCACACTTCAAGTTGACATCTGACAGAGACCTTGGAGTCTATACAGACAGACATGCCAATAATCCACTATGATAGATATATTCATTATCTTTTTTATGTATAAAGAGATGGGCAAGTATATCCCTTGGAGTTCAGGCCTTTCAAGAAAATTTATGAGCATACTGGAAAGGTATTTTATTGAACGGATTTTGGTGGCTGTTCCTAGCAATGACATCAGCTTTGCAAAGAGTATGTGTTTGCCTCGCCAAAATTAGTCAGTAACCTAAATAGAGTAAAAAGATCAACGCTACCCACCAGCAGTTTTGCCAAAGGATGAGTTTTCAGATACGCCATGATACTGCACAGACGTAAAATGTGCCAGTCCACAGGGGTGTCAGAGTGGGGCTGGGGCCACCTCTGCCCATCAAGGGTAACTCTTCATTTCTTTTTAACTTTTTATTTTGTATCGGGACTCAGGTTCAACCCCTGGGTCAGGAAGATCCTCGGGAGGAGGCATGGCAACCCACTCCAATATTCTTGCCTGGAGAACCCCATGGACACAGGAGCCTGGGGGCTAGAGTCCATAGGGTCGCCAAGAGTCAGACACGACTGAAGCCACTTAGCATGCACTTGTATCGGAGTATAGCTGGTTAACAATGCTGTGATAGTTTCAGGTGGACAGCAAGGGACTCAACCATACACATATGTATACATATACTATATATACACACATGTGCCCGTTCACCACCTCCAGGTCCCCTCCCATCCAGGCTGAAGGGTAACTCTTAAGTACCTACATCATCAAAGTCGGCAATGATCTCGTTCAGGAGCCGAAGGCATTCCAAACCCTCCTTGTTCACGTCCGATTCTGTATAGAATTCTTTGAAATCAGGAATGGAGGCAAACATGACACAGACGCAGTCGTAGGACTGGTGGTATAACTCCTGCCCAGGAGAAAAGGGACTGCTGAGCACCGGGAAACTTTTTAAGCAAAGCTGCTCCTAGTCAAGTGCTTCTTTATGTTAGGACTGGTACAAAAACCACCCAGTGCCCACTGCACCTGCCCCGCCCTCTGGTCCCAGGCCCACTTCACTGAGCACAGGTGAAGGCTTCCGGCGAGCTGGGTACAGGCTCAGAATCATCGACGCCACGCTGCCACTGTCACTACCAGCTAGTACGAGTGCCCTTCCGCTCACCCCTCTCTGCCATCTCTATCGCAGACGATTACAAGAGACCATAGAAGGGGACGACAGAGGATGAGATGGCTGGATGGCATCACCGGCTCCATGGACATGGGTTTGGGTGGACTCTGGGAGTTGGTGATGGACAGGGAGGCCTGGCGTGCTGCAGTTCATGGGCTCTCAAAGAGTTGGACATGACTGAGCGACTGAACTGAACTGAACTGATAGACTTCTTACTTAGGGAAAAAAAAAGTTCTCTAAACAACTAAAGGGAAACAAAATGATTTTCCAAACTACGAGACTGTCCTAAAGTGACTCGTTTTAGCTACATCCTTCGGATTGGAGGGTGTGGTGAATTTTCCTCTTTAGAGTCTCCTGAAAGGAACAGATGATATCCTTTTGTTTTTAAATAGACAGAGGCTCATAGTTCTTCACGCACAGACGTGATTAACATGTCTTGTAAGTACGGTTTCAAGGTGTTGCCATAATTTTCCCAACACACAGCGAAACCTTCGGGTTCAGCAGGGATTTCATAAAGAAAGGGCCATTTCGTGGCGTGGGAGCTGGTCCTGGGGGGCCGAGGACCTGCTCTTCCACTGCTGCTGGCTCCCCGGGGCCCCTGGATGGCCTGACGTGGGCAGAAGGGCCAGGCGCCAATGTGGGCGCAGTGCATGATGGGAAACTCTCCACCAAGAAACCTGAGGAGACTTCTGTTAAACAAGACGGAGGCCTCTGAGCGGAGGGGAGAACGCTACCAACTGGCACTTCCTGTTTGCCCAGTAGACCAAGGGAATCCATCCTGCATGACTGTTAGCAGTGTGTTCTGCTTTCTGGGGCACCCAGATGGATCCATTCCCAGGGAGTGGGCACTCTGACAGCACCGTAACTCCAGAGTTTGGTGACCTCTCAGAGAAACCATTCTTCCTCCACAGAGGTCTCATAAGGAACATACTGGGGCAATGGTGACCCGTGGCAAGACGTGACCGCTTCCGGGGAAAGCTACACTTCTGCCATCTCCCTATTCCCAGGGCCAACCATGCTGTAACGCCTTCTGCTACAGTCTCACAATCTGTATAAACCACGTGAACAACAGACTTAAGGTTTTCCTTTCCTACTCTGCTCTCAATATGGTTAAGCTGGCTCTCTGTGCAGACCTGTATTTCCTCTCTCTGAAAGGCTGCTTATGTGAACGTTATATCCTGGGAAGATAATCTGTGGCATGTGTGACTGTCAGGTTTAGGTTGCAGGAACACTGACTAAGCCGGGGTGTCAAGGTAATAGGGGAGAGAAAAGCCCCCGGAAGCCTGTCCTAGTTAAAAAGGCCAGTTTCATAAAAGTAGTGTAAGCTCCACAGACTTCTCTGCTGTTTATGAAAAGGGCTACATCAAGCAAGGCACGCATATATTTTCTGTACCTTGCATTTCCCCAGCGTCTGCCGACATCAGCCAAAGTGACCCTCTGGGGAATGATGATGATGACAAGACACGACAACCACCAGCACTGAGAGCCTGCTGCGTGAGAGGACGTGCACCCCTCTGAGCTCCACCAGCATGGACTTGCCCCTGACGAGAGCCTTGGGCAGAGCAGTGACATTACTTTCCCAAGGTTACCGAGTCTGACGGAGACTTTACCCTGCCTTTCCTGATGACCACACACAGCGCTGCCTGAATTTGGGGCCTTGAGTCACTTGTAGGCTATGTCACTTTGCCTTTCTTCTCTCCCCTGGGGTCTTTCCGGTGTCTGGGATGGGGGGATACGGAAATGCCAGACTGAACTGACTGGCAGTTTGGAAATGAAAGTGAAAGTGAAGTCACTCAGTCGAGTCCGACTCCTCGCGACGCCGTGGACTGTAGCCCACCAGGCTCCTCCGTCCATGGGATTCTCCAGGCAAGAGTACTGGAGTGGGGTGCCATTTCCTTCTCCAGGGGATCTTCCCGACACAGGGATTGAACCCCGGTCTCCCACATTTTGGGCAGATGCTTTAACCTCTGAGCCACCAGGGAAGCCATGAGGGATGATTTTAACTGCACTGGTTTGGGGTCTGATAGAACTTCAGGTTGACACTCTCAAAATTGTCCTCTGAACTCTTGCCCCAGAAGATCCAGGTTACTGAAGCTGGAAGGGGCCTGATGGGTCATCTTATTCCACAGTCTTCAACAGGGATGACTGGGAGAGTCTCCAATGGAACTTTGAAGAAGGTGACACCTGAGCCTCCCCATGACCAAGTGAACCTTGCCCCTGGGGCGTGCTCTGAGAATGCACATCTTTTTGTAAAGCTCCACGGGTTATCCTGTTGTGCAGCCTTGATTAAGAATCACAGAACACAGCTTGCTTATCCATTCGGAGATATGGGGTGGGAGGTGGGAAGGGGCTTCGGCACTGGGAGATTGGGTACACCTGTGGCCAATGCATGTCAATGTATGGCAAAACAAATACAGTATTGTAATGTAGGGAAATAACAATAATAATAAAAATTAAAAAAAAAAGAATCACAGAACAAATGAGGAATTGTTCGTTCAGGGGAGTTCAGTGACACACCGAGGCTCCCACTGGCTTAGAAACAAGAATTGCTAATCTCTGGAGTCCTGGTCTGGTGCTCTGCAGCCTGTAAGTGCTGCTGGGGACTGGGGCTACAAACTGCTTACCCACTGTCTTTTGACAAATGGGTGACTTGGAGCCTCTGAGGAAATACCAACAGTGAGTGGGGGCCACTAGCTCCTGGCTCAGGGTTGCCACAGGGCTATTCTGGAGAAATAGGGGAACTTCGCAGATGGGAAGCTTTACAAATTCACCAGAGCTAATGAAACTTGCAGGTTTTAGAACCATATCCTAAACTCAAGAGAGATCCCTTCAGGTCTTTGGGTTGGGCTTGGAGCCTGACTGGTTGGTGACCTGAGCTTATATTATCCTTCCAGAGGACCTGGGGTGAGGCTAGGGTAGGTGGAAAGCCTTGGAGGAGATTTGGGAATTCAGGGTCTAGCACAGGTGACCCTTGTCCAGGACACAGCTGCCAAAAAGAATCTCACTGAGCTCTGGCATGGGAAGCTTAGATGCCATTTCAACAGTCACTCAAATGTCGCCATTCTCCCGGAGAAGCTCAAGTTACAGAAAAACCATCACAGAGCATCTGCTCTTCTGCGCCTGCTGTCCGTTATGGTTTATTGAGTGAGATTTAGTGCTTTTTTTCTAACTCTGGATGAAAACTTGGGCTAACTCCATGACTCCTCTTGCTATTCTCAGGTAACATGAGTCCTGTCACCAAAAATGTAAATATCCAATACGACGAGAAGTCAGAACTCAGATCCCCATGGGATGTGTGGCTTTCTCCTTCTCCCTTGTGGGCCTCCTGGGGGAGCGTGTCTGCAGAGTGGGAAAGGGCGTGGTTGGCTTCTCTCTGTCTGCTCCTCGTGTTTCTGCTCTGACCCCTCCCCAGATGGCTAGTCAGGTTTTCCAAAGCACCCCAGGGGTGGAGAACAAGGGAAAAAAGAAGTGTCGTCTGGAGAAGGAACACATCCCATTAAACTACATCACCGTTCCTTAAACTATGAACTTAAACCCGGTGGCCATTTCCTTGGGTTATTTGGAGATACCCTATCACTTCCCCGATCATGGGACATCCTGTGAAG